>JAVXUO010001807.1:0-126744 GCA_033065855.1 Escallonia rubra | reverse complement strand
CGACAAAAAACTATTCGTTACTAAAAACATCCAACTATGAGTGACGGATTTTTTGTTTACTAGCTATGTTTTTTTTTTTAAACTTTTATTCAAAAAATAACAAAAGTAGGGAAATTACGGAAAATACCTTTATCGAATGACATATTATCTTGGTAAATATTTTTATTTCCGTTGGTAAAAATAAGATTTTTTTTGATAGATTATCAAAATCCGTCGCTAAACTTTTAGTGACGTGATTATTACTAACGAGTTTTTAGACAAAGTGAAATCCGTCAGGAAAAATCTTTAGAGACGGATTTGGGTCTTTATCGATTGAAAAGCCAGGATAAAGATCCTTTTCATCGTAGTGCAAAGAAGCAGAAAGGCAAACTGGGAGTCAATAGTTAAGCAAAGCAAGGGGGACCTGGTTCCTACTCCTGGCTTCAATGCATTATCATTCAAAAGCAAAGCCAGGAGATTTTAACAATGGGGCTTTTGGGTTACAGGTCCTAATCACTACGAATCATACCCACTTCGCGTGTGACATCATTCTTGGTCGCCGCCCTACGCTTGGGGCAAGGACTATTTAACCCATTCCAACACGCGGATACCCCACTTCGCCTGTCTCGCACCTTAAAGGTAAAAGGATTTTTTGCCGGAAGAAAAAAACTGAAAAAGAGAGAAACATACTTTTATAGAGTGCTTATTTCCGGTAACTATCAATGCTTCAAGTTTCGACATTTAATTCAGAGATAAGATTACAAAAGACATCCAAACAAAACATTAGCTAGATATCTTGGCTAGCAATAGATAATATTGTTTTAAGTCTATCAAAGTATAATATACTTGAACCCTTGAGTGAAATAACTATTGTAAAGCAAAAGAAGTTAAGGCCTTGACGAAGATCAGCCGAGGGTCGGACCCAACTGATTAAGTCTCATCAGCATTCACCCACTAAACCAACGTGCTTAACAACGGAAGTCTAGTACAATAACATGAGTCATATCAATTGCAGCTCCTAGGGAATTCAGAACACTTCTTCCAGGCATTTTCAGCGACCAATTATAATTGTCCATTCACTTTGAAATGTAATAAAGGAATAAGCTTTCACATGCTAATTAAGTAATCATTAACCAACTAACTGAACCAAACATGATAGTAAAACACGTTTCACAAATACCATTTAATAGAATTTAAGCATATAGAGATACTTGTAATCATTACGAAAGATACTGTCAAATTGGTCTTGCGCTTAAATATGAAGATACACTGAAACAAACTTTAACGTTAGTTAGTTATTTATATCCAACAGTTCATAACCGCTCAATCAAACTAACAAAGTCATTATTCACTTTCGCTTAAGTTCTTCTTACGAACGTTTGACCAGCCTATCCACAAGTCCAATGTCACTATTCATTTTTACACGTTATTCCCTTGCGAGGCCCATAGGCTGGTTTCGAAACTAAACCGCGATTAAAAATTATGGTTGTAACTTGAATGAGTTGGGTTGGTTTCTTACCCAACCCAAAAAAAACTAATATTCTTAAAAACCCCTACTAGTTTTAACCCAAAAAAGATTGAATAAATTGGGTTGGGTTGATTTGGATTAGTGGGCTTTTTTGGGTTTCAATGATTCAATCAAAATAGAATAAATAGATTTTATATTTAAATAAAAAGTGGAATGGTGGTGGCCGGCAATGGCGGCAGCCGCCGGGGTGGTGGCTGCCGATGGCACTGGAGCAGCGAAAGTGGTGGCGGGCAACAGCGGTGGTCGGCGATGGCCGACGGCAGTGAAAGTCGGCTGCTGGCTAAAGAGAGGCGAAAGTGGTGGTCGGCAGTTGGCGACGGCGGTGGCCGGCAGTGGTAAGCGGCCGAAGGCGGTTGCGGGTGGCGGCGGCACTGCCGGGGATGGTGGTGCCCGGCGACAGTTGTGGTGGTTCAAAAAATTTGACTTTATTAAATGGGTTTTAAAAGCCCAACTCAAATAACCCACTAATATATAAGCTTAATACATTCTAACTTACTTTATACTTAGGAGGGCTAGGTTTGCCAAAAGTTTAAATTTTTTGATTGGGTTGGATTGGTTAAAACCATAAAGCTCAACCCAAAGCCGCAGCCCTACTAAAAATTGCTTACCTTTGGTAGAGTTAACTCACAACATAATCGTCGGAATAGCCTCGACTCTTTCAAGTAACTCAACAAGGTCCCAAACTTGATTTTAGCTATAGGGTCCACCTCTTCCTTCATGGCTCATACCATAATCCAAAATTTTCTCCATTCACGGCTTGTGAAGACAAGCTAGGGTCATCCTTTAATCCAACATCAAAGTCAGATTCTTGTAAGTACACAACGTGAGAAATGGCTGGCCTTGGAGTTCTTGAGGATCTTCTTAATTCTACAGTTTTTTCCCCAACTTTAGGCTTAATGTTAACTTCTTCTTGATGAAGTGGTTCTTGCTGAATTCGTTGTTCCTTAATGGTATCTAAATGATTACCTTAAAAAACAATTAACTTATTATCTTTATTTGCAGGTGTTGGCACTGCATCCTGCAATTCCTCAAAAACTATCTTTTGACCACTCCCATTAATGTCAACATCTTCGGTGAACTTAGCATTTCTGGCTTCAATAGGTCTTGGGGTGTGTGAAGGACAATAGAATCTGTATCCACTTGGACTTTTTTAAATAGCCAATGAAATATCTGCTGACTGTCCTTGGGTCGAGCTTCTTTAATTGTGGATTGGAAACTCTAACTTTAACTTGGCATCCTCATATGTGTAAATGCCCTAAACTTTGTTTCCATCCTTCTACAACTCAAAAGGATTTTTAGGAAGAGCCTTAGATGGTACCCTATTTAAGATATACACTCATGTCTTTCGGGGCTCACTCCAAAAAAATATGGGAAGATTAGAGTTGCCCATCATTGTCCTTACCATGTCCATTAAAGTTCTAATTCTTCTTTCAGCGACACCGTTTTGGGCATTGTGTATTGAGCCACAATGCCTTCTTTTTCAAGGAACTCTGCAAATGGAACAGATCTTTGTCCCATCTCTATGTACCTCCCATACTATTCTCCACCGTGTCCGACCTTACAATTTTGATACTTTTACCTAATTGTTTCTTTACCTCTCTCTTTAAAGATTTAAGAGCCTCAAGAGCCTCATTCTTATGAAACAAGAGATAGAGATACATGTATCTTGTATTGTCATCAATAAATGAGATAAAATATCTCTGACCATTCAAAAAGTAGGATCAATTGTCCACAGATATCTGTGTATGATCTCAAGAACCTCATAACTCCTTTTAGAACATTTATTGATCTTCTTGGTCGGCTTATCTTTGATGCATTCTACACAAGTTGTAAAATTAGAGAAGTTAAGAGCCTGTAAAACTTCATTATTCATTAATCTTTTAATTATTTCGATGGAAATATGCCCTAATCTTCTATGCCATAACATATATAGAGGAGTTCTTGTCATTAATACTTCTCTTAGTGCCAATATCATCGCGTGGGGTAAAGAAGGTTTGTTGAAAGGCGGAATTCAAATTTAATTTATACAAACCATCTACCAAGGTCCCGTGAACCAACTACAAAAGAGTTCTTTAACAAATGAAACTCTTGTCCAACGAAGTTAAAACTAGAATCAAAAGAGACAAGTTTTGAAACATAAATTCCTTGAAAACGAAGGAATAAGAAAACTGTTTTCAAGGTTTAAGACGAAAGCAAATTACAAGACTAATTTAAATGTTCCAAAAACTTCCACATGTGAATGTATTCCACTTCCTAAATAGATGCCTTGTTCACTCCCTATTGGCTGCCGAGGCTGAAGAAACCCTACATGATATTGACAACGTAAATTGTAGCACCCGAATCAATTAACCAAGTATTATGATGAAAATTAACAAAACTGGACTCATAACACACAAAAGAGAATAGATTACCTTTCTTTCCGAGCGATTTCTTATGCGTAAAGCACTCCTTCATGTGTCCCTTTTTCTTGCAAAAGAAGCACTTTCGTTCGCCATCCTGGTTGAATAACCCTTTACCTTCTTTATCAACCCCAAGGACACCTTTACCCTTGTTATGATTTTTCCTTCCATGAGTCTTTATAAGCACGTTCTAGGTTCTCGTGCTTAAGCCTCTCTTCCTCTTGAACACACATGGTCAAAAGTTCATTAATTGACCACTTATCCTTATGTGTGTTGTAGGAAATTTTGAAAGGCCCATACTCCATCGGAAGAGAGTCAAGGATAAAGTGAACAAGAAATGTCTCAAAATTCTCTATCTCTAGGGACTTAAGGTGAGTTGCAATGTCCCTCGTCTCCATAATATGTTCAGGCACACCCTTTTTTCAATTGTCGTGCCTTTTTTGCAAGTCTTTTCATTGGGGTGCTGGCCAATGCCTTATCAGACTTCAAATATTGTTCTTCAACAGCCTTTAGGAAGTCTTTAACCTTATCAAAATTAGGGATAGAACCGCTAATGCTCTTATAGATATGAGACTTAATGTAATACCCCGAACTTTAAAAATACCCTTCACAAATTAAATTGATAATTTTTAGCGACAAATTTAAATTTGTTTATCATTGCTATCATTTTTAGCGACGATATATCTTTATATATATGTATGTATAATGTCGATGTGTATTTTAGCAGCGAACTATCTATCTTAGCACGGTATAAATTTTTTTAGTGACAATTAAATTTTTAGTAGCGGTGTATTTATTAGCGACAATTTGTCGAACAGGATGACGTAACAACCCATTTATAATTTTCCTAATACATGATTTATAGTAAATGTTCTATTATTGGACCATTTTTGCAATAATAAGTTGGGGTAAGAAAATTTAGCGACAAACGAAGGAGGTTTTCTCTTTTTAGTCTAACTAGGGTTTCATTATCTCTCTCTCTCTCTCTCTCTCTCTCTCTCTCTCTCTCTCTATATATATATATATATATATATATATATATATATGAGTTATGGTTATACGTTAGATGTATTTGTGTGTGTATGGCTGCCGTGGTTAAGAAATCGAGTGGGAGGGGCGGCAGCCATGCTTGCCGAGAGAAAAAGGGGGCTCCTGGTGCAGCCATGGGCTGCGGTGAGAGAAGAAGTGATTGGGCAGCCATGGGTTGCAAATTACAGGGGTTATACGTTAGATGTATTTGTGTGTGTGTGTGTGGCTGCCATGGTTAAGAAATCCGAGTGGGAGGGGCAGCAGCAATGCTTGCTATGAGAAAAAGGGGGCTATCGGTGGAGCCATGGGCTGCAGTGAGAGAAGAAGTGATTGGGCAGCTATGGGCTGCCGTAGGTTGCAAATTACAGGGGTCGTGACGGCTGCATGAGGAGTGTGAACTGAGGTATGTGGATGAGTGTATTTTACTGGGTGTGAGATGGGAAGTGAAATGGGCTGCCATGGCCATGCCTTTTGATGTGAGTTCAGAGGTGCTGTGGGTGTTTAATGTGTGGAGTATATATATAGATAACCAGAGTGCATGTGTGCAAATGTGTGTTTATATAGAGGGGTGAGTGTATAAGGAAGAAAGAAAAAGAGAGACCCACTGCCATGAGGTAGTGGGCGTGTGAAGTGGAGTTTAAACCTGTGAGAGTGATGTCGGGTATGGGAGAAATAAGCATGCCTGTGTAACCAAGATATGCATTTTTGGGTTGTACGACATAAGGGGGGAAGAAGAAAGGAAGACCCACTGCCGTGAGGCAGTGGGTGTGGAGAAGAAGAGTGAAATATGGATCTAGTGCCGTGAGTATATATGTATATATTTCTTTGTAGTGAGGATGATTAATGAAATATGTGTGTGTTGTGTGAGAAAAGTGTGTGTAAATGGTGTGTGTGTAAGTGTATGCATGAGAGTGTGATATGTGCATGTGAGAGTGGTGTAAGCTGTTCTGTGTAATATAGGTGTGTACGAGCCGTGCACAAGAGTGTGTTTAAGGTCAGTGAATACCACAAGTTCTCACTATATTCAGTGCATGAGTTGGGTAACGTATAGTGAGCAATAGCTTGTCTAACTTTAGAGTATAGTACGTTAGGTTATATTAGGATATGTGGCAAATTTTTATTTTTTTCTAAATTCGTATGTAATTGTTATATTTTCTGCAAGTTCAGACTTATAAAATTCTTTTGAGCCTTTAAACTCATGAAAATATTTTTCAAAAATTATAGTAATGTTTTTATAGTATAAGAAAGACTCAGTATAAATTTGATGATTTTTGGAGTTGATTTATTATTATTTTTCGTAACGCGTTGAATTTAGCAAAACAAAAAGATAAGGAAATAGTTTTACTGCCTTTTAAATTATGATTTTATTTCTATAATTTTTATACATATATAAACGATTTTATAAAAATTATGAGTCTTTATTTTTAGCTAGAAGTAATTATGGCAATTTATTGGTTGTTAGTGTATTTAAAGAAATTATTTTTAATTAAAAAATAATAAAAAATATTCAAAATTTTGTATTTTTATTCCATATGCAGTATTAAGTTATAAAGAACGCTTAATGAAAATTAAAAATATTTTAAGAGCATTTTTGAGTTTCGAGAAGTCACTACAAGAAAATCAAGTTATGCCTACGGTACAGTACCGTAGGTATAGGTGCCATGTACCGTAGGCATAGCCTATCTCTACGGTACTATACCGTAGCCATAAGTGGCGATGCCCTAGATCTATGCCTGCGGGGTTGAAGGTTATCCCTACGGTTATACCGTAGCCTATATACCTATGCCGAATTCGTATTAACCCACTTATAGCGACGGTTTTTTGAGGATTAGCCTACGGTATAACCGTAGGAATAAGTTTTATTTTTGAATGCTATGCCTACGGGCAATACCGTAGGGATATGCCTACCCTATAGGTACCTTAAGCTATACCTACGGTACATTCCGTAGGCTAAAGTTAAACCATAGCCCTTTTTTTAAGCCTTTCCCTACGGTTTAAACCGTAGAGATTAATGCCCAGAAAATAGAACACAAACCTTTACCTACGGTTTATACCGTAGGTACATGTGCTCTTTTTTTTTTCTTTTTTCTTTTAATCGAATGCTGGATCTTGTTTTATCACAATAACTTGCAAATACAATTGAAATATCATAAACATATTCTGCAGCTGAAAGATTATAAAGATGTTTTCAATTGCATAAATAGTGCAATGTTACATAACAATAATTTGTGCACCAAATTTCATACAAAAGCGTCAATCTCAATACTTAATTTCAAAAGTTATCTCCATATCATAATCATGTCCTAGCACTTAATTTCAAAAGCTATCTCCATATCATATTCATGTCCTAGCACTTAATTTCAAAAGCTATCTTCATATCATATTCATGTCCTAACACTTAATTAAATTCAAAAGCTATCTCCATATCATATTCCTGTGCTAGCACTTGATTTCAAAAGATATCTCCATGTCATAATCATGTCCAAGCTGGTACTATATACATCCATCCACATTAGTTGCGAACCACGAGCAACTCATGGGAACTAGTCCTCATTCGCAGGGCTTGCATCTTGCTCCTGGCCATCATAACCATCCTACGAAATGAAACAAAGCATCATCAATGACTGAGAGGTTGTACCAAATAATTGGAGTTATATTTTAAGTTAAGGAGATATATACTGTAATAATCATCCATAATTAGCAGCAAGGCATGTGCATCGTCAACATTCAATCAACAAAAGCTAGTAGGAGCATGCACATTCTGCTAATATTTGCAAAGAGCAAACAAATATAAGAACAAGAGGATGATCTTTGCAAGTAGAAAAAATTGAATGCTTATCTAGAGTTTATTGATGATGAGTAAAGTGGAGAGGTATAGTATCACCAGGACAAGGAGACTTGGAAACTGAAGACCCGGGCACTTTTAACAGGTGCACAAACAGGGGATGACAGCTTCAATTTGCCACTTTGACTGTTTCTATTTTCCTTATGGTGTAAAAGGTGGTTCTTGACTGCTTCAATTTGCCACTTTGACTGTAGAACAAGGTAAAACATGAACCTCTAGAAAGGTCGATGTGTTTTATATACAGACTGCATTTAGTTAACTGAATCCTAATACAAACAGGACTATCAAGCCAAGGTAAAACTTGTCGTGCTTTAGCCTTGCGAAGAGATGGAGTTCAAGATGGTCAAGCTTCTTATCCTCTTCATCATCTTACTTTCAACTTACTGCATCCTATCTCAAACACCAGAACCGAAGGCCAGGACCTGTGAGTGCTTACACTAAACTGCTTTAGCAATATCAGCACACCCCACCCCCGGCACGTCCCAACCCACACACACAATCACAATCACAAAAGGTAAAAAAGACTAACAGCATATGTATGCTAAACGAGAAAAGGTGGAAAGGGTGGGCAGAAGGTACCACGACCCCTCTGTCTCACGCACTATTAAGACAAACAAATAGCAAGCAATTGAAGAAATTATAGATTTAGATTTACCTAAGATTCAAGCATGTAATTTCTTATAGAAGTTCAAACATGCAATGCTTCTGGTATATTACATAGAGTCCACTTATATCCATTAGACCACGCTGATTTCAGGGGCAAGTTGGAGAAGACTGCTTCAAGGGATCGGCTCACCACCAGATGGCCAGGGTATGTTTTTCCTCCTCCTTTACTCCTACAATACAAACAAGAAACATTCATGCATTTGCTGCTCCCTCCTACACCAATCGCAAAGGTGATCAGAGAGGCACCGTCCATAGTCCCAAATTGTCATACATGAATACAAGCTGAAGTAAATGATTTCACTAACTCAAATGAGGTTTCAAGCACTGATGTTGATCTGGAAAATGGCATAAAAGCTACATATCAGTTACAACTAATTTCACAAGGCACTGATTCTCTTGAAGCTAAACTAAAAGTAGAGGGTTCCTGAGGTTCTTTTGGTGGTGGTGGAAGCTAATTCCGATGAAATTGAGGCCACTAGAGCAGGTGCCAATAACAGAATTTCCTCAGCAATGGCTAATTCAGAAACACGGCGTTCGCCAATAATTGTATCTAAAAGGTCCGGACTCATTGTGCTTTGTTATTTGTTCTGACTCAAGTGGCACGTACCAAAGCGAGGAAAAACACAGCGTTTTGATCCATTGATGACCAAGAAGCTGAATTCCAGCCCACAATCACGGACAACAAACATTTATGCCAGAACTTCTTCGGATACTCGCATGTGCTACAAATTTTGTGATATAAAATTCATTGAAAAGAAAGAGACCATGACAGATTGCACTAATTATGATGATTTCGTTATTAGAATTCCAACATGAAAACAACACAGCAAAGCTAAAGCCCGTCAACCAATCGGTCGATAGGCGCGGTAACACTGACAGGACACTCCAGCACAACGAAAACGTAAAAGTACTTGTAAAAACCCTAAAATCCTTCCTCACCGGTCAAACAACTTCAAGTCAAATATGCCCAAGATCAAAGTCACAGTCATGGTAAGCCCTAGCAATCTCGCAGTTTATATTTGCATTGACCAAAGGAGCAGCCACCATGCCAACATGATTAATCAATGGGCCAACAGGAGGACTTTGTGTAATCAGCAAACTATTTCTGGTTCATGCTAGAAAACTTTGTGTAATCAGCAAACTAATATCAAACCCAAATAAAAAGAAGAAGAGAGATCGATAGAAGAACTAATTGTTTCATGTTAGAAAACTAAATGTTTCACCAAACGTTGTGATCGATAGAAGAAGAGAGAAGAAGATCGACATGGTGTGAGTGATCGACAAAAAGAAGCAAGAAGAACGTCATACCTAGAAGTCG
Source organism: Escallonia rubra (assembly GCA_033065855.1). Classification (NCBI taxonomy): domain Eukaryota; kingdom Viridiplantae; phylum Streptophyta; class Magnoliopsida; order Escalloniales; family Escalloniaceae; genus Escallonia; species Escallonia rubra. The sequence continues at coordinate 116,980 of JAVXUO010001807.1, read as the reverse complement.
ATCTTCACTGAAGTTCTTGTTGCGCCCCAAAATCTCATTCGAGATAGGTTTTGTGCAATTCCAATTGCCAAAATTATGCCTGCGAATTTCTCCCGCCTGGTCTTCAATTCCTATCCCCACGGTAATCATCCGTGGGGTTTGCGTTTGAGAGATTGTTGATCGGCTGATCGCCAAAGCTCTCCAATCTCTTTCTGATTTTCGACCCAATTCCCACGGTCGGCACCGTTGCAATTGGGTTCCAATTTCGAGAAGAAGCAATGGCCACGGTTCAATCTTAGCTAGTGTGAAAGACCCTCTCTATGAGATCTAGCTTTGTGCTAAGGGTTAGCCCCTTCGGGGTACCCAAGTTTTGTAAGGAGAGAGGATCTAGGTTGACCAAAGATGCACACGCGCGCCACCCGCCCTTACCAGTCTGGGTTTTGGCTTGTGCTTGGGCTTATTAGGCTTTATTTTTTAAAAAATAAATTTTCTGCTCTTTGTTTCTAAGTGTCTTAACAAAAAGAGTTCTACATCATTTTGGCTCGCCGGGTTTGCAAATTTGGAGTGCTCCTATTGTTAGACGTTATAACTGATGTATCCTGAGAGACTTCCGTCAGAGATGTTGTCACCATTGCCGCTCGAATAAAGTCTTAAAGACAGTGAATCAAATTCACGTCTCGGTTATTTCTTTTACTGTTATATACTTCTGTTGTGAGTTATTATATATAATTCTAATTTTTCTTATTCTGTTGATACATTCTGTATGTTCAGTATTTTTGGTAATTAATTTTTTGCACAAGTATACACAAACATTTCCAACACTAAATAGAATTTTCAATTTCTTTGTATTGTCTATCCTTGCAAAAAAAAAAAAAAAAAAGGAAGGAAAAAGTGTTTAGCAAACGGATAATTAAAAGAGCAGAATATAACTTACTCATGCTTTGCCCTGATTTTATGGCTAGCGTATTTATAGTCCATCCTCATGAACCCGGAGATGGTTTAAGATGTTTTCTTTTTAACTCCAAAAAGCACTACGATGATTAAGCACGCTGTGCCTATTGACCAAAATATCCCCAACCCAGAAAAAAAATGTCCAATCGTTTCTTATAAATCATGCAATCAAATGCTTTGGATAATATGACGCGCTCCACGATTTCAACTTTTCTAAGACAGACCAAGAATTACATTTGTTTTGAGTTTCCTTTGAGATTAGATGTGACGCAACTCCGGCAAGTACACCAAGGAACATAAATCCGAAAATACATCCACATCGTCTTCAACTGTTATAGCTTGTTCCAGTAAAGTGATAATCTTGAGACGAATCATCAATCGAATAATCTACAGAACCTTAACGAGAATTCTGAATCAATTACCCAAAATCGTAAATAAGAATGGCGTCATACTCACAACGCAGAATAGCAACCAAAGTACAATCCAATCCAGAAAAAAAAAAAAATCTTATTTACAAAATCCTTTTGGAAGAAACCTGAATCATCATAACCACAATGCATCAGCCATAACGGGTCCACCATAACCTCCACAAAACCACAACCCATCATCCATTTTTGTGGTGATGGACCAGATATGGGATGGACCACAACTGTCAGCAGAGGAAGAGAGAGATCTCAGATCAGCGATGGTGGACCAGATCTTGGTCGCTTCAGCCTGGTGACACTGGGTGGACCAGATCTCAAATACTTTTTAAGATCTGTAGGCTGGTTCCACAAATAAATTAAAATGCAGGGGAAGCAATTCCTAATCAACTATATATTTTGGAATTGAACCGGAGATTGAGTGAAAATTTAATGTTAATGATGCTTATTAGTGTTAAGAGTAGAAGATTTTTACTAAAACTAGCACCAATGCCTACAAGTGCGCAAGCACACGACATTGCCTTTTCGGGGATAAACAAGTCTTAGTTGCTTATAGAATTGATAACATGTTAGGTAATTCGACTCAGGCTAATAATATCTCAGATGGCTCACAAACTACAGAATGAAAATGAAAATGAAAATAGTATTAAGTACTCCGTATAAGATTAGCCAACGAGGAGGAAATCTTTCGTTAGAGTTACCGTTTCATTTGCAAAGCATGCGAACATACTATTATTAATTACTAGATAAAAGTACGTAAGGAGTTAATTGCTAAATTTAAATTTCCCTTCTTCGGATTGAATTTGACTTCTAAAATAAAAAAGAATCATATAGACTTACCACAGATACCACATTTTCTCCACAAGAGGCAATCAATAAAAGAAAGACCCGGCAACATTGAAGGAAGGATGTAGAAAAAATGAGGCTGTATAACTAAAGTTAGTTTATAACTCTGAGCTAAACTATATTATTTTGTCACTAGATGTATCTATATTTTTTTTCGATTAAAAATATTTTCCTCCATCAAAATCAACAATCGATATGAAAACCATGCTATACTCGACTTAAGCATAACGCAAGACATCAATAAAATAAAATAAACTAAAAAATAAATAAACAACCTGGCCGCAAGAACATAAGCTTATGACATGATATAATAAGATATGAGAAAATTAAAGATTTACCATATTTAATCATGATGTAATTAGATTTTTACCACCAAAAAAAGGAAAGTAGTTCATGGATAATATACAAAATGAGGAAATTCCATCGCTAGCAATTTAGCTAAGATGTCAGCGATGATCTAGCTTTTCGTTGATTGCGGATGGGCGGACTATATTAGTTTTTTTTTTTTTTGTTGTAATTTTCCATCATCCGCACAGAGTCACCGTCCTACCACAAATGGTACGGACCACGAAATTCGCATATAAATATGTAGTCAGCTGGCCGCCCGTGGCGGCAACGTGGATGGTGGCAATAATTTAGTTAAGTTATTAAAGTTGTCGGCGCTATCATTTTATGAGCTCTCAATGAATGGAATCTTGTGGTGAGCAAATTTTATTTGCTTGTTGATGTACCAAAGAAATGTCAAGATCGTATGGTTGCAATGATTAAACTTATAGATGGATTACATGTGGTCCTTGTAAGTTAAAGGTAAAATTAGATGTCATTATTACACTATAAGAATATTATCAGTGTAAGTGAAAGGTAAAAGTAGATGTCATTAATTAGCTTAAAGCTGTTTTGTGGGTCAACTTAAACTAATAGTCTAATTACCTTAAAGCGTTTAAAGCTGTGGTTTAGTGGAAGGATTAAGGGACCCTTCGCTTGATCGAAGGGTTTCTTAATTTTTCCTTTTGGTGCTCTCTCATTGAGGCTATTTAAAATTGATTTTGAAAAGTAGATTTTGATAAAATTTAAATCAATTTCTAAAATCAATTATAATATATTAAAAGTTATTGAAAGTGTTTGGATAAAAAAAAATAGAGTAGGTTTAATGTGACAAAATTACCATATAATATATGCAAATTGAACGAGAGCATTTAATGTATGTTTATATGATAATTTTGTAATTCTCTTGATCAAACTTAATTCTCCAAAACTGATTAAATCATAATTTAAGAAAATGAGGGGTTCTTTATTTAATTAGTTTTGAGTACATTAAAACATGTTTAACGAGTTTACTTTTTTTTTATATACTTCAAATTTGAATTTAATCAGATTTTTTGACTATTGTAGAATCAATCTCAAACACTCTCGATATCCTCTTTCTCCTTTATCTTCATCATTAGTTAACTACTTTTACCGATTAAATGTTGCTTAATGTCTTCTTTGTGATAGAGCTCCTAGAGTTTATTCATTCCACCTTTAAATTTCTGTTTCTCTTTGACAATACATTGAAAAGAGGAAGGAAAATGATAGCTTTTTCTCTTTGTGATAGAGCTCCTAGATTTTTTTACTATTGTACATTGGGAAGATTGCCTGATTGTCCAAATAGAAAAAATGATAAATTTCTAAAATGTCCAAACTGCTTGTCTTGGTACCCCCTAACGATCTTTCCGAATTGTTGGATGACCTGATCTCTTTCCTTAATTCTTCTTTATTTGACTGGAAGCCTGCCATACGAAAGCCTACACTGCAACAACTTCATCAATGTACCGACCTGACACAATGAAGGGAATGATGTTTTTAGAGGATATTGGAAAGAGAACCCTGCTTCCAGATTTATTTTCTCTCTCCAGTTTTCTCAGGAAAAAAAGGGGGAAAAATAATAGAACCCAGTATATTGGCACTGCAACAAGAGTATCTGGGCAATCTCATCTGGCTTTAAACCACTAGTCCAGATTTGAACAAAATGACAACTCATTTGATATAATATTCCATTCTTGTGTGAAACTTTCGGCATAATGATCGAACTCAACGAAAAGTCACTTAGCTGGGGAAACATCACTAAGATAATGACAACGCTGAATACAATTGTTCAAGAAACTTGAATAATACTAAGATTAGTCACGAAACTTGACTCTGATCTACTTAGTGTCCTCAGAACTTCGTGTATGTTGACCCTGTACGTTGACCCTTTGCTCCAATAGTTCCTTTGTACATTCCAAACCTAACTCCATGATGGATGTTAAGCATGGCACATTTTTGGTTAAATTTTATCATCCTTGCCTTAGCAAATCCATATCTCCGACCTTAGTTATCTCGTTAGGAAGTGACCCCTTCACCCAAAGCCTTAGGGTCATCCCTCCGGCAAGCATTTCATAAGTGGGTTTCATCCTAGTAAAAGTTTCCATGAGCATAATTCCATAGCTGTAAACATCAGTACCTGTTGATACCAAACCTCCCAATCCATATTCTACATCAAGCATATAATCAGTTACATAATATATAATACCATCTGGGAAACGACAATTATGGAAATTATGTTTAGCATTTTCTTTTTGAATGTTATGTGCGTTACCTGGTGCAATATATCCAATTGTGTCAAGTGTCTCAGTGTGTGCCCTATAGCTCCTCTCAGTTAGGAGCTTTGCAATGCCAAAGTCACTCACATGGCCAAGCACATCTTCATTTAGCAACACATTGCTAGGCTTCAAATCACAATGAACCACGGGTGGTTCATAACCGTGATGGACATAGTCTAATGCACATGGCACATCAATCATTATGTCTAGCCTTTGCTTGATGTCTAAACAATGATCCTGTGAGTATAACAATTTTTCAAGGCTCCCATTTGGCATGTATTCCAGCACCAAGGCTCTAAAATCTAGGATAGAGCAACCGGTAATAACTTTGGCGAGGTTTCGGTGCCGAATGCTACATGGTCGAATTTTGGATCGAGAGATCGAAGGATCTGCTCGACCACCCGACTATCTTCCATATCTTCACCATTTCTCTTAAATTGGTTCACAACCGATAGAACTCTCGAGATGTAGTCAAATATCGTCTCAGAATCTTTCATTTGTAATGATTCAAATTCACCTCGAAGGCTTTGGAGTCGCACCTTTTTCACCTTATCAATGCCTTTAAAAACATTTTTCAACGTATCTCATGCTCTCTTCGCGGTGGTGACTTGCGCAATCTTCTAAAAAATATTGTCATCGACGCCAAGTTGGATGAGTGAAAGAGTCTTTTGATCTTTCACTAGGGCTTCTTTGGCAACCTTCTTCACGGCTTGGCAAGCACCGGCCAAGTTTTTCGGTTCCACATATTCTTCTTTTACGGCCTCCCAAACATCTTGACCACCAAGAAAGGTTTTCATTTGGATGCTCCACCTTTCATAGTTGTCTTTCACGAGCTTTGGGAAAGGATATGCTCCACTTGTTGCCGCCATTAGAACCTCAGCTCTGGTACTACTTTGATTCGTGGTGGGCACAATGTAAGGGAGATATATCGTAGCGGAAATACTTTTGACTACTATGGAAGAGGAAGAAGAAGTGGAGAGGAGAAACACACTTGAATATTTTTCTCTTACCCAATCAACATTTCTATTTATAAAACAACTTACTGACTCACTCTTTTCATTCTACATTCTACTTACAAAATAACTAGGTGACACGCCTTTTTATACTAAGACATTTAAAGACTCATTTAACTCCAAAAAATAACTCTCCAAACCTTTCACTTTTCATCTTCCTAATTAATCACTCATGGGTTATGAGTTACTCTAACTTTTTATTTTTCACCTTCTCACATTCTGTCTCGAAACTTCTGAGAGCTCTCTCTTGGTGCAATTTGAATACCTTTATAGCCACAACCATCCCATCAGTTTCAATCTTTTGTAAACTTATCCAAAACTTCCACTACCAATTAAATTGTTTTTCCCAAATCCGTTAGTCATTTTAAAATTTTCACGGTAAGTGATTGTTTGATGTACTATAGGCTGCATATCATCTTCTCTTGGAACTTTTTTACTTATTCGGCGTCTTATCAACACAAAAAAGAACCGTCACGACTAGTAATGTCAATGAAATAGTAGACAAAATGGATATGGTTACAACTGTTTTCGTTGTCCTTGACCGGTAAACTGCACGCCAGCGGGACACCAAATTGAGTAGGACCGCACAAAGCTTCATTCGACCAAAAGATTGGCTTGTGAAGTTCTTTATTTTTTTGCTTCATTCAGTTGGTTTTCGTGATCAATTGTAAGGACCAATATCCATTAAACACAATGAAAACTTAGTGTGCAACGACCTTTCAGCATAACATGTATGAAAATATACATGGTACCTTATAATAGCCCTGGTGCCTTCAAAGTGTAACCTTCTTACTTTCGGCTACTATTAAGTCAAGATTAGTCAGGAACTTGACTCTGATCTTCGTCGGTGTTATCAGGATGTCGTTCATGTTGAGCCTTTACTTTGCCGAGTCAATTATACAGTCCAAAACTAACTCCATGTTGGATGTTACACAGTGCACCTTTTTTACTTCGTTGATTCAATTGTATGTGTAGGTTCTTCTTTTTCTGAAGCAAATTAAAAAGATGTGTACATCACCTTAAGGAATATACCCAATTGTGGCAAGTCTCAGTTTGTGCCTTATTAGTAAGGAGCTTTGCAATGCAAAAATCACTCACAGGGCCAACTAGGTCTTCATCAAGCAAGATATTGCTAGGTATTATATCAAAATGAACCACGTGTCCCACAACCATGATGGAGATAGTCTAATGCACAAGCCATGTCAATCGATCATTTTGTCTAACCTTTGCATGAAATCTAGACATGAATTCTGTGAGTGTCGCAATTTTTCTAGGCTCCCATTTGGCATGTATTCCAGAACCCAAGGCTCTGAAGTCAAGGTTAGAGCAATTGGTAATGATTTCAGTGAGATTTCAGTGGCGAATGTTACGGAGTAGCTCACACTCTATCTGAAAACTTTTAAGAACCTTTTCCTGGTGCAGTTTGAATACCTTTATGGCTACAACCATCCCATCTGAGACCACTCCTCTGTAAACTGATCCAATGCTTTCATTACCAATTAAATTTCTTTCCACAGATCTATTGGTTGCTTTGAAATTTCATGGTAATTGATTCTTCAATGTTCTGTAGGCTGCATATCAGTCTCAATTGGGATTCTCTTACTTTTTCGGCATCTAATCAACACAAATACAAATGTCATGGTAAGCTCTATAGATGAAAGAACAGCTGAAACACATCTTTACAATGTTTAGCTGACCAAGACGCACCCTAAGGTGGTCTTCCTTTAAAATCCCTGCCTCTCTGTCTCATACAGTAAATTAGAACAATGTTGCCTTCTTGCTGAGCGGTTAGATTACATCAGACCGGACCGAGACCTTGTTTCCTTCGGTATACACCATGACTTTACCCTTGTGAGATCTCTACGTGCTGTCGTTGGGAACTCTTAAACAGTTTTTGACTGTAAGCCAAACAAGTACTGCATCGCTGGACACCAAATTGAGTGGGACCGCATAAAGCTTCATTTGACGCAAAAGATTTGTCTGTGATGTTTTCGAAAGGTCATCCATTTGGATTTTCTCCACTTGAGTAGTGATAACACCTCTAAACACTTTCGAATAGCACCAGAGAGGTTGTATGAAACAAATTCAAGGTAACCAAGCTTTTCAATGATTGGAACGATTCTGGAATATCTCCTTGTAATCTATTGTGTGATAAAGAAAGAAAAAATAAATCTCTCAGTCCTCCAATAGTGCTAGTGATGTAGCCTGAGAATTGATTAAACGACAGATCTACTAGCCTAGCGACCTTTAGACTCGCAATTCTAGGAAGACGACCACTCAAGGAATTTGAGGATATGTTTAACTCCATGAGATCCTTGAGGTCCCACGGATCTTCTTGTATGCTGGAAGATAATTTGTTAAAAGCTAGAGAAAGGTACCTCAGAGAAGTAATATATTCTAAACATGCTGGCATCGAACCCGAAATTTGGTTCTCATCTAAGTTTAGGTCACCCAAGTTGGGTAGATGACAAAGATCATTTGGTTCTCATCTAAGTTTTGGTCACCCAAGTTGTGTTAGTATGACTTAAGATCTAACTCTTGAAGCTTCTGCAAGCATGTCATGGTTGTTAGAATAGATGCAGACAAGTCATTTGCAGATAAACTACTTACATTACAAATCTCATGAGCGATGGTTCCCATAATTCCGCTTTCGGCTGCGTACAACTGTTCCAGAGAGGTGAAGAGGTTTCCAATTGAAATTGGAAGAATGCCATTTAGAAGATTATGCTCAAGCCCCAAAACTCCCAGCTTGCTACAACTAGTCAACGAAGTTAAGAAGCTCTGTTTAATAGATGATGAGTGGCTGAAATTTTTTCTCTTCCCAAACCAAAGAACTCCAGGAGTCCTAAGTCCCCGGGTGATTGGGGAATCGCTCCCATGAATTCAGGAGTCCTAAGTCCTAAATTGGTTTGCAGCATGGCTTAGGACTGTGAAGGGTGCCACTCAAACTATTGATATATTGAATACATTTAGCAATTCCTTGTGGGATTGTACCAGCAAACAGATGGAGTGCACAAATAAAAAGTTGGCTTATGGAATCCGTTTAACACTCAGTCCTACATAGTTTACAGCAAAAGAGTTGAAACAGAAAGAATGACTAAACTTACTTTTGTTGGTTCTCCAGAGATTCGTCATTGAGAAATAAATATTCCACCCTTCTTAGTCACTAGTTGTATCTAACTTTTTTCCTTTTTGCAAAGATTTTCAATCAAAATCTAAATCATTACGAAAACCAAGTTATAGTCGTTCTACCTAGGCATAACACAATATATCAAAATAAATAATTAAATAATGAAAAAAATAAAGATTTACTATATTTAATCATGATGTATTGGAAATTTACCACCAAAAGAAAGAAATCAGTTCCTGGATAACATAGAGAAGAAGCATATTCCTCATTTTGGAGGAGACAACATCAAGTAAACAGAAAAGGAAAGAAATTTGTGATAGAGCTCCTAGAGTTTATTCATTCCACCTTTAAACTAATTATGTTCCTCTTTGTCTGAATGCCCAAATTGGAGAATGATCAATTTCCTTGCTTGTCTTGGAAGCCTGCCATATGTAACCCCGCAGTGCAACTTCATCAATGTACTGACCTGACCTATTAGAGGATGTTGGAAAAATAATCCTGCTCCCATACTTATCTGTTTGGCAGAGCACTGTTGAAAACTGGCCAAAGTTGTTTTACTGGCACTGCAAACAAGTCTATCTGGGCAATCTCATATAGGGCTAAATTAAAGCTCTTGGGAGCACGGTTAACAGTAACTCAACGCTCCCGACTTGTTTTTTACTAGTGCCTACAGCTCATATTTCACACAAACATGTATACAAAGAAAAGGCCTACTGAACATGTGGCTTTAAACCACTAGTCCAGATTTGAACCAAAATGACAAGTCATTCGATACTCCATTCTTGTGTGGAACATTTTAACATAAACATCAAACTTTAGAAAAAGTTACCTGAGAAACATAATGGGATAATGACAACCTTGTACGGAACATTATTCAACGAACTTGACCCTAATCTTCGTGAGTGTCCTCAGAACGTCATTTATGCTGACCCTTTCCTCTGCAGATTCCTTTGTACATTCCAAAGCTAACTCCATAATGGATGTCAAACACTGCACGTCTCTGGTTGAAGTTTCTCCTTCTTGCCTTTGCAAAGCCATATCTACAACCTTAGTTATCCCATTAGGAAGTGACTCCATCACCCAAAGCCTTAGGGTCATCCCTCCAGCAAGCATTTCATCGGTGGGCTTCGTCCTAGTAAACGTTTCCATGAGCATAATTCCATAGCTGTAAACATCAGTGCCTGTTGAGACCGAACCTCCCAATCCGTATTCTACATCAAGCATAAAATCAGCAGCAGAGTAAAAAATATCTGGGAACAACAATGTTGGAAATTATGTTTAGCATTTTCTTTCGGAATGTTATGTGCATTACCTGGTGCAATATATCCAATTGTGCCAAGTGTCTCAGTGTGTGCCTTATGGCTTCTTTCACTTAGGAGCTTTGCAATGCCAAAGTCACTCACATGGCCAACCAAATCTTCATTGAGCAACACATTGCTAGGCTTCAAATCACAATGAACCACAGGTGGTTCATAACCGTGATGAAGATAGTCTAATGCACATGCTACATCAATCATTATATCCAGCCTTTGCTTGATGTCTAAATAATGATTGCGTGAGTATAACCAGTCTTCAAGGCTCCCATTTGACATGTATTCCAGAACCAAGGCTCTAAAATCAAGGCTAGAGCAACTGGTAATAACCTTCGTCAGGTTTCGGTGTCGAATGTTGCGGAGCACCTCACATTCTGTCTCGAAACTTTTGAGAGCTTTCTCTGTGTGCAATTTGAATACCTTTATGGCCACAACCATCCCATCAGACGTCACTCCTTTGTAAACTGATCCAAAACTTCCACTACCAATTAAATTGCTTTCCTCAAAACCGTTAGTCGCTTCAAAAATTTCATGGTAAGTGATTCTTTGATGTACTATAAGCTGCATATCATCTTCGGTTGGAACTTTTTTACCTTTTCGGCGTCTTATCAACACAAAAAGAACTATCATCAGTAGTACTGTCAATGAAATAGCAGATAAAACAAATATGATTAGAACTGTTTTAATTGTCCTTGACCTTACTGCACGGCATTCCAGGACACCAAATTGAGTAAGACCGCACAAAGCTTCATTGGACACAAAAGATTGGCTTGTGAAGTTAACAAAAGGCCCTCCACTTGGAATTTCTCCACTTAAGTTATTAAAAGATATATTGAAATATCTCAAATGTGATAGTGCCTCTAAAGATTTTGGAATAACACCAGAGAGGTTGTTATGAGATAAATCCAAGGTCACCATGCTTATCAATGACTTGAACGTCTCTGGAATATATCCTTGTAAAGTATTATGTGCCAAAGATAGATCAACCAAATTTGGTGAACCCCCAATAGTGGCACTTATGCTGCCTGAGAAATGATTAGCTGATAGATTTATCAGTCTAGCGGACGTTAAACTACCAAGTCCAGAGGGAAGATAGCCACTTAAGGAATTTGAGGACACGTCGAACTCCAAGAGATCCTTGAGGTTCCATAGGCTTTCGGGTAGGCTGGAAGATAACTTGTTACCACCCAGGTAAAGGTATCTTAGAGAAGAAACATTCCCTAAACATGCCGGTACAGGACCAAAAAACTGGTTTCTTCTCAAGAAAAGGCTATCCAAATTGTGTAGATGACAAAACTCAGTAGGAATGGATCCTTCCAAGGAATTATCACTAAGTTCCAACCCTTGAAGCTTCTGGAAACGTGTGATGGTTGTCGGAATCGATCCAGTCAAGTGATTCGCAGATAGACTTAAAACAAACAAGCTACTTAAATTACCAATCTCATGAGGGATGGTTCCTATAATCCCACTTTCTGTTGCCCTCAACTGTTCAAGAAAAGTAGAAAGATTCCCAATTGAAGCAGGAATGGTGCCGTTTAGAAGATTATACTCAAGCCCCAACACTCTTAATTTCCTACAACTTGTCAAGGAAGTTAAAAAGCTCAATTCAAGGGAGGATGTATGGCTGGCAAAATTATTACTTCCTAAACCAAGAAATTCCAGGAGTCCCAAGCTACCGAGTGTTTCAGGAATTGTACCAGTGAATTGGTTTGCAGTAAGGCTTAGGACAGTGAGTTGAGAAGCATTGGAGATAGAGTCGGGTATAGTGCCAATGAAGTTATTTCCGGCAAGGGTAAGGACTTCAAGTTTGGGTAGTGTCAGGCCTATATAAGCCGGAATTGCTCCTGAAAGGTGATTGCCTGTAGCTCCAAGGCTTCTTAGAGTTGATATATTGAAAACAGATTCTGGAAGGGAGCCACTCAATTGATTAACATCTAGCGACAGCAACTCTAAATTTAAGAGGCTACCAATTTCTTGTGGTATTGTACCTGCAAAGGGATGAGAGGGACAAACACAAATGTTAGCTTGTCACAAATTGTAATCCAAAACGCTCGTAAATGGAATCTACCAAACAAGTCCAAGTACAATGATCAATCATTCAGAAGAGACAACCTAACCATTCTAATTCAGAAACACTTCAATTATGTGAGTCCTCGTGAATTGTTGTTCAACATTACTTTTTATACACCCGTATATGATTGAGAGCGAATAAACACTAAAAACCAATCAGTTTTTGTAGCTTTTTACAGTTTGCAGCAGACGATCTGGTAGTGACTTCAGTTCTTAATAGAGACAAAAACTAAAGCGGCGGCAAAGATGCTCTAGTACACGTGTGATGCACCTTGAGGAACTATCTATTCAAATTTCATATCGCAGTATATTTGTCCATTGAAGTGAAAAAATAGAGAAATCAACTAGAGAAAATCAAGGACCAATCACCGAGTGCAGAAACACAGTGGCAAATCAATGAGTAATAGGCGCAAAATGGCACTAATATGTTGTGGAAGTTGAGGAGAGAGTATGCTTAACAATGGGGGGCTTGTTTTTGGCTTCTCATCGTACGAATGCTAATAACTTGCAAGTATAATATGTTGTTCCAGACGATGAATGACTTTATATCATATGTGAACTCATTTATAATTGTTGGAGACCTCTAAGATAAACCATGAAAACATCTAATTTTTTTATTCAGGGGTCAGTTCTTTATATATTTTCTTTGTGTAGTTTATTGTTACTATGTTGGTTCTCAATTGTTAAAAAATTGTATGCGACAGTTATTACATGATCATTTAACCCAAGCAGAGGAAACATTTGACACCACACATACCTGTCAAGTTGTTAAAACTAAGATCAAGTTGCTTAAGCATAGTTAAGTTCCCAATATCTCTTGGTATGGGTCCACTAAATTTGTTGGATGCCAAATACAGCACTTGAAGTTGTTCCAGACTTGATATATTGTAGAGGAAACTTGAGAGGGTGCCTGTAAATATATACTTAAAACATATACTAAAGCTATATTTTAGGAGCATACATAAACAGAAGCTGACTAGGCAATAACAATTCATATGATGTTCAAACCTGTCAAGGCATTACGACCAAGATATAACTCCTTGAGCATCCATAAACTTCCAATCTCCTTGGGTACTGGCCCACTAAATTCGTTCATCGACAAGGAGAGCACTTCAAGTTTAGAACATCGACCAATACTAGCCAATATTGGGCCATTTAGCTGGTTCTGAGACAGACCAAGCAGTTTGAGATTTAAAAGATTGCCAATGTCTTCCGGAATGCCTCCTGTAGTGAATTGAAGTTTATAAGCCTCTCAAGCTTTAAAGATTGTGCAGAAACTGATGTGACAATGGCGGAATGGCATTCTAACCTGTCAAGCCATTGCAATAGGAAAGATCCAACCCCTGAAGCTCAGTTAAGTTTCCAATTGGTGGGATTACGCCTGCAAAATGCATAGATATGATTTTGTATAAAGTTGTAAGAAAGTACTTTATATGAGCATATAGAGAAATTAAGTACTACACATGATATGATGGGGTTCCACCCTATGTTCATGACCTTTTCTCATTAAAGATCGACCAGTGACAAGAAGAGGTGTGGATTTAGCCTAAACCGGGTAATAAATATGACATTCAAACCTGTGAAAGTGTTCACGCCAAGATTTAGCTGCTTAAGCATTGTTAAGTTCCCAATCACATTTGGTATTGGTCCACTAAGTTTGTTATACGACAGTGACAGTAGTTCAAGTTTGTAACATCCACCAATACTTGAAGGAATTTGGCCAGTTAACTCATTCCCATGTAGTATAAGCCGTTTAAGATTTACAAGATTGCCAATGTCTTCCGGGATCCTTCCTTGTAGAGAATTGTAGTTCAAATTCAACCTCTCAAGCGTTGACACGTTGCAAAGTGATGGTGGGATTGTGCCCGAGAAGCTGTTATTTCCGACATGCAGCACTTGAAGTTGACGTAACTCACCAAGCCATGAGGGAAGTTCTCCACTTAGCTCATTGTATTTTGCAAGCATTTCTCTTAGCCGACGCAAATGAGCCATCTCTTCGGGTAGACTGCCGGAGAAACTGTTGTTGCTAATGTCAAGAGAAGCAAGAAATGAGATGTTTCCAATGTCTGGAGGAATGGTGCCTACTAGGCCCATGTTTGAAAGATTCAAGGCTGCAACTCTATTATGACGACGGCTGCAAATGACCCCAACCCAGTCACAAACAGGGGTAGCTGAGGACCAATTGGTTACGAAAAGGCCATGAGGGTCTAAAGTGACTACACGGGCTTTTAAGGCGAGTAGGGCGGACTGATCAGTGGTGATGCTAGTTACACTTCTAAGGGGCGCCGAGCAACTCATACGTATAGATTGTATAAAGAAAACTGCTTCAACTAAAAACAGGAAGCAAATAGCTTTCTCCATTCGTGAATGTGATTTGGATGTGGTAGGTGAGGCAGAAACAAGGAAAACACCAAGCATGTGTTTATGGGAAAAATTCCTGCCCACCACACTATTACTATTACTATTACGTTTCTTCTTCGCGCCTTCGTAGAGAGAGTTGGTGGGCAGCCCATTGTTTTGCCCTGTACTTGAGTGGCCTAACAATCATTGATTTTGAATTGGATGATGACATTTTATGCACTTAAATAGCGTTCGGTAACATTTCCAATTTTGATTTTTTGATTTCAAAAAAATTAAAATTAAAATTAATTAAATTTTTTTTAACAAAAACAAATTAGTGTTTGATTACCCAGTTTTTATTTTGAATTTTTTCTTTGGTGGTGATTTGCGGTGGCCGTGGTGGGGCGTGGCGGTGGCCGACGGTGGTGGTGGCAAGTGGTGGCTGCCGGTCGCCGGAGGAGGCTGTCGGTCACTGGCGGTGGCTGCCGGCGGTGGGAAGGTGGTGGTGGTCCCAAAATAAAAACTGAAAACCGAAAACTCCTTTTTGGAGTTTTAAAAATTGGTTTTTAATACTAAAGAAAAAAAAAGGAAACTGTGTGTCAAACGAGTTTATTTTCTCCAGTTTACAAAATTGGAGAAAAACTGAAAAAACAAACGTTACCAAACAGAGCTTTAACGTTCAAAGATTGGGCGTCCACGTGAAAATCTCCAGTTTAAAACATATTGAAAGGACAGCTAAAAAGCAAACAAAAGAAGACGCGGGTACAAGTCACGGAATGTGGACGTAGTTGACATCTTTGTCATAAGATGAGACAGTGCCTCTAAAGATTTTGAAATGACACCACAGATGTTGTTATGAGATAAATTCAAGGTCACCAAGCTTATCCGTGATCGAAACGTCTCTGAAATATACTCTTGTAAAATATTATGAGTCAGAAATATATCATCCAAATTTGTAGACCTCGTACTGGCACTGATGTTGCCTAAGAATTGATTAACCGATAGATTTAGATAGATTTAGTAGTCTAGCGGCTAAATGGCACAAATATGTTGAGGTGATCAATTAATTAGGGACGTAGGAAATAGTTGCTAAAGGGGACTAATATGTTCTAGAAGTTGAGGTGCACCTCAAGTTGAGGTGAGCAGTTCATTTTACATAAATGGGTAACATCTCATTCCAGTCCACCATCTAGCAGAAACATCATACCTATCCTTCCACTGGATTGATACAAACCAGTTTTACGAACAGACCCATCTAGCCCTGTTACTTGTGGGTGTCATATATTCACTCTAAACTTAGAGGATGTCTATTTTTAGGCATTTATGAATTAAAAACTTGTTATAAGCACTTTTTTGTACTAAATTACTCCAAA
Organism: Escallonia rubra; assembly: GCA_033065855.1. Lineage (NCBI taxonomy): Eukaryota > Viridiplantae > Streptophyta > Magnoliopsida > Escalloniales > Escalloniaceae > Escallonia > Escallonia rubra. The sequence continues at coordinate 100,922 of JAVXUO010001807.1, read as the reverse complement.
TTCGTCACTAAAGAGTCAACAGAATATTCAACTTGGAGCAGGCCACTTCAACTTTTGAGGTATAGTCTCATTTTAATTTTTTTTTTTTTGAGGTATAGTCTCATTTAATTTGCTTCATTGTGTCCCCACCTTATTCCTAATTGCAAGGGCTAGTGTTGAAAGCGGTGAAAGCCGTAAGTGGGTTAGCATTACCTTGAAGTCCATGTGTATCGTTGGAGTTGAGGAGGCAATACCTCCTCATTGTTTGCTCTTTCTTCTTTTTCTTCTTCCTCCTCATTTCTATTGAAATAATAATAATAACCGTGATCTTTTTTAGTCACATATTACTACTTAAGTTAGTGTGTTAATGACATATTAGTGATCATTAGTCACATGTTAACGGGATGTTACTAATATGTTAGTGGGGTGTTGATAATATGTTAGTGGGGTATATGTTACAAATACATTACTAGTACAGTTATAAAGATCGAGTGGTCTAGTAATTGTGTAGTTGGTGGGATGAGTGATATACTTCTTATAATTTTGGTTCCGGTACTCCCTAAAAATCTTTTAGGGTTGTTTGATGACCTGAACAAGGAGCAGCATCTCTTTCCTTAACTTACTCTGTTTGACTGGAAGCTGCCTGCCATATGTAACGCTGCAGTCCAACATAACTTCATCAATGTACTGACCTGACCTATTGAAGGAAATGATGATGTTATTAATTAGACTATTAGAGGATTTTGGAAGAATATCCGTGCTCCCAGATTTATTTGCTCTCTTTAATTTTATCAGGAAAAAGGGGGGGAAAAAAAGGAAAGAACCCAGTTATATAAAGAAGATCCGAAAATAAATGGTCCCGACGACATCTATGTTTATCTATTTGGCAGAGCAATGTTGAAAACTAGTCAAACTTGTTTTATCGGCACTGCAAACAAGTATATCTGGGCAATCTCATACAGGGGTAAATTAAAGCTCTTCGGAGCACTGCGGTTAACCGTAACTCGACACTGACAGGTTAGCAAAAAGAACATGTATGTTCTCAGACCCTCCCGAGATGTTTTTGACTAGTACCCACAGCTCATATTTCACACAAACAAGACTATAATATATAACGCGTGCAAATGATATAACCTCAATCAAGATGCGAGGCAATTCATGAGTAACATTTAATAGCGTTATTTCTAAACTATTGTGGAAAGACCGGAATGTATAGATGCATGCAAATAATATAATCTCAATAAAAGATGTGATGCTAGTAGTAATGCACATAGGCTTAAAATTCTTTTTGTACATCTCATGGTTCTTCCCAGAATTTGTGATACTTTATAATTGAAGACTAAAAATACTTTAAGTTTATTTTATGTCGCTTCCTGCACCAAATATGGTCTTATTAGATGAATTTTGTAACAATAGCGACTAAAAGTTTTAGGGAAAATTAGGAAGTGAAGGGTTTTGAGAATAAATATTGTGAAATGTGGGATTCTTTTGAAAACTTAAGAAAAAGTGGGGTGACTTTTCAAAATTTCTGAATATGGGGTAGACTTAAGAAAAAATGGATTTTTTTTTAAATCAATTAATTTGGTCTTCCCAAATTACCCTTCCTGCCAAAATCGTTGACCCCTATTCTGGTACAAGTCGTTTTTCACAAGAATACAAGTACGATTATGCAAAGATACTTGTCAGTTTGTGCAGATATTCAAGTAGTTTATTCTCTTCCAATTAATGTTATACTAACTTTACCTAAGAAAAGCGCTTATATCAGAGCACCCCAAAATTTGTCTGGTATGAACATGGTGAGGTACAATACACATAAATCTTGAAATTCATCAATGCCTAAATATGATAAAGGATCCAAGTTTTTCCCTTCTTCAGAATGTGCAAATATCTCGCAGACATTAAGAAGTTCATTAATAGGTGTTCAATGAGTGCCAGTATTACTAAAAGAACAACACCTAAATTGCATTAATCCTAGTGCTTGGAAATTTTAATCAAATGTCAATTCCAAATTCTCCTCACTAGCGCAAATTACTTCAAATGAAACAGTAACAATAAACTCATAAATGTCAAGTCAATTGAAGGCTAAAAGTAGGGAGCCCTGCATTAACTTACTTCCTCCATAAGACCCACCAAATGACACAATAGGTGATGCTTCAGAAGATAAATTTCCTTCAAACTCCTTATATGTACCGCTTGTTGTGAATCCAAGTAGCCCAAGGTCTTGGCAGATTTGTAGGAGTCATTCCGAAATGGCATTGATTCTCCATAAAACCTATTCTGAAAAATCACCCAGACAAATCCTATTAGCATTCTAACTACTAGTCGTCAATGCTTAACCAAAAAAAAACTGTTTCCAAGTACACCCTGACGAGGTTTTATCTAAACTTCAATTTTCTTTTGACTGTAAATTTTCATTTCCTGAAAAACTTTTGAGATGCAAAATACTATAAAGAGTTTTGTGGTAATACTTCAATAAACACTAATAGCGCTAGAAATTTTGGAGCATAATACTACCATTTGTTCAGAAATTTTAAAAAGTCACCCCACTTTTTCTTAAGCTTTCAAAAGAATCCCACCTTCTACAAATATTTATCTCAAAAGTCCCTCATTTTTTCTAATTTTCCCAAAGTTTTACATGTAATTTTTGGCCTCCCTTGATATAATATCTTGAGTCCACCCCTGCTCGAGACAATTTTAGTTTACATCGATATATCAGCAGTGTTGTATACATCAATATGAATCCTAATTTGTTTATTTTCATTTCCAGAAACTAAACCCAAAAACAGAGAGGTAGTAGTGGTTTGAAAACAGGAACAATTAGGCCGGTCCAGAAAGGAGAATGAATTTCGAATTGCTATTGTATTACTACCGAATTTGATCTGGGGGAATTAATTTTGGTAAAGGAATTCAGATGTAGTGTATGAATATGGGATCGCTGGAATAACATACAAGAATTGATCCCAAATTATATCTTCGAATATGTTATCTAATTTATTTTTCCAAATAGGACAACGAGAAGGAAATATTATATATGTCACGTGGCCGTTCAAGGGGATTTGAAGGGCAGGATGAAGGAGCCATGAAGCCGTCACCATGAGAGCGATTGTGATTTGGACTCGGCTTATGTCCTTACAGGAGAAATTCCTTGCCTCCATTCATTGCCATTATTATGCTCCTTTCTGTATATGTCATGAGATACTGATGCTTCGGTGATTGATGAGACGTAGCTTGAACGCTTGTGTGGAATATTTCCACAGAAGCGTACACTTTTAGGTTTGGGCATGGAAAGTCCTTGTCGGATAGCCAAACAAACAAAAAAGAGAAGACTTTTCAAAGGGTTGGGCAAGCTGCAATTGCATTAATGTTTTGGTTTCTCAGTTGCCAGTATATCCAGGCTATTTTCCTAAAAGGAAACGTACGTTGGGAAGATTGCCTGACTGTCCAAATTGGAAAAATGATCAATTTTCGAAATTGTCCAAACAACTTGTCTTGGTACCCCCCTAACAATCTTTTAGAATTGTTTGATGACCTGATCTCTTTCCTTAATTCTTCTTTATTTGAGTGGAAGCCTGTACGTAAGCCTCCATTGCAACAACTTCATCAATGTACTGACCTGACATATTGAAGGGAATGGTGTTTTTAGAGGAAAACCCTGCTTTAGACCCAGGGGCCCTTCACCCCTTCCCCATCTTCCCCCAACCCTAGCCACATTCCTATTACTTCAGACCTTAAGGGCCGGGTGCTCTTTCTCAACCTGCATGCCCTCGAACTTGAGAACAGTTCTATAATCTTTTTCCCTCAAGGTATGCATATAACTATTGGAACTTTAGCTATTAACTATAATAAATTATTTTTATTCGTAGCTATTCATATTCATATTCATCTGGCTATAACCACTAGTCCAGATTTGAACAAAATGACAAGTCATTTGATACTCCATTCTTGTGTGGAACTTTCAGCATAATGATCAAACTCTACCAAAAGTTACCTGGCTGGGGAAACATAACTGAGATAGTCGCAACATTGTATAAAATTATTCACAAAACTTGAATAATGTTGAGATTATTAGTCAAGAAACTTGACTCTGATCTTACTTAGTGTCCCTAGAACGTCATGCATGTTGACCTTTTGCTCCACTAGTTCCTTTGTACATTCCAAAGCTAACTCCATGATGGATGTTAAACACTGCACATTTTTTGTTAAATTTTACCTCCTGCCTTAGCAAATTCATATCTACAACCTTAGTTATCTTATTAGAAAGTGACTCCTTCACCAAAAGCCATAGTGTCTTCCCTCCAGCAAGCATTTCATCAGTACTTGCATAAATGTAACCATCACTACTTGTTTAGACCGAACCTCCCGATCCGTATCCTACATCAAGCATATAATGAGTAGTGGAACATTTGATATCTGAGAACGAAAATTTTGGAATTATTTCTAGCATTTTCTTTTTGAATCTTACGTGCATTACCTGGTGAAATATATCCAATTGTGCCAAGTGTCTCAATGTCTGCCTTAAAGCTCCTCTCACTTAGGAGCTTTGCAATGCCAAAGTCGCTCACATGGCCAACCAGATCTTCATTATGCAACACATTGCTAGGCTTCAAATCACAATGAACCACAGGTAGTTCATAACCTTGATGGAGATAGGCTAATGCACATGCCGCATCAATCATTATGTCCAGTGTTTCCTTTATATCTTAAAAATAATTGTGCGATATAACAAGTTTTCAAGGCTCCCATTTGGCATGTATCACAGAACCGAGGCTCTAAAGTCAAAGTTAGAGCAATGAGTAATAACTTGCGTGAGTTGCGGTGGCGAATGTTGCGGAGTACCTCACACAATCTCTAAACTTCTGTGAGCTTTCTCTTTGTGCAATTTGAATATCTTTATGGTCGCAACCATCTCATCGGACATCATTTCTTTGTAAACAGATCCACAGCGTCCACTACTAATTAAATTGCTTTCCCCCTAACAGTCAGTTGCTTCAAAAGTTTCAAGGTAAGTGATTCTTTGATGTACTATAGGCTACATACATTTTTTGTTGGAACTTTTTTACTTTCTCGGCGTCTTATCAACACAGAAAGAAAGATCCTGACTAGTACTGTCAATGAAATAGCAGATAAAGAAGATATGATTACAACTGTTTTAATTGTCTGTGACTGATAAATTGCCCGGCATTGCGGGACACTAAATTAAGTAAGACCTACCAAAGCTTCATTCGACGCAAAAGATTGGCTTGTGTGAAGTTCTCAAAAGGTCCTCCACTTTGAATTTCTTCACTTCACTTATTAAAAGATATATTAGAATATGTAAGATGTGATAATGCTTCTAAAGACTTTAAAATGAGACCATGGAGGTTGTTATGAGATAAATCCAAGGTCACCAAGCTTATCGGTGATCGAAACGTCTCTGGAATATATCCTTGAGATGAGCAGTATATTTAACACATGTATCAAAATCACTGTTTCTACTGAGCAAATTGCTCTCCCATGAGTTAATGTGATTCGGATCTAGTATGAACTTGGTGTGGCAGAAACAAATAAAACACAAAGTACTTTGGGCATGATGGCCTTTCATGCTTTTTAGAACTGTTATGCTTTATACTATGTTTTCAAAATATTGGACGCCTATGTTGAAATACTCCCATTTGATACACAATGGAAGACTTCGGATAGCTAAAAAGCAAACAAAAGAAGGCGTGCTACTGATGAAAGTCAAGGATTGTGGATGTAGTTGAGATCTTTATCATAACATGAAAGGGTAATAGGATATACTAATATCAGCAGCAGTTCATTTTACATAGATGGGTAACATCTCATTCAAGTCCACCATCTAGCAGAAACATCACACCTATCCTTTTCACTGGATCGAATACAAAGCAAGCAGTTTTAATCTCAACATAACTTTCTAGCCCTGTTTCTCATGGGTATCATATATTCACTCTCAACTTAGAGGATGTCTGTTTTTAGGCATTTCCCGAGGTCCTCGCCTCCTTTGTCGCTAAAAAATTAAGGATAATGCACCTTTTTTGTCGTGGAATAGACTAAATTACTCCAATTCGTAGCTAAAGTGTCGACAGAATAGTCAACTTGGAGCAGTCTACTTCACTTTTGAGATATAATCTCATTTTGCTTTATCGTTTCCCCGCCAGATTTCTAATTTATAAGGCGAGTGTTGAAGGAGGTGCAAAACTGTAAGTGGGTTAGCATTGACTCAAGTCTATGCATAGTGTTGGAGTTGAGGAGAGAATATTTCCTCATTGTTTGCTCTTCTGATTCTTCTTCCTTCTTATTTCGTCCTTCTTTGTGATCTGTCTTGTATGTGATTGACTCGGTACATTTCCACTGGGTGGAGAGGTTGGTGGGCTCAATTCCCTCGTGGTTGCAGCAGTAGTGGGCAGTCTGTTTCCATTCTTTGGTGGGGTACGGTGAGACTTGAGAGACTATGGTGATGAGCTAGCTCATCTCGTAACGTCTCTTAATTTCCCATCAATAGAACTTAAGATCAATTGTCCTGTACACCATAAAACTCGAATCTCTTATCTAAAATTATTATGTAAAGTTGATCTCAGACCCATAACTAATTCAGGTTCATGGTATGTGGATAGCAAACAACCAATATTTTTGAATTATTAGCACTTGACGTTCGCTATCACTATGACGTCCATGTTTCACAAAGTACGCTCTTCTTGCATGCACGAGTCGTTTTAATTTGCATCATGCATCTCATCGACAAGTAAGTGAGCGAGTAAATTTAATGCAAGTCGTGAAATTGTCACACTGCTTAACCTTACTTTCCTTACTTTCCTAAATGGTATGTTTCTAAAAGTGGTCCCATACTCGTGTCTCTTAAGTTGTTGAAGGGTTGCCATCAAAAGCAGACATAGAGGGCCCTTTCGGCAAAGAAGGAATATTTTGCCATATCTGCCATTGACCCTTCGCATCACTGAATAATTCACGGGCCTTATGTTCACAACTTCCCTAGCAATATCCTTTCTTCTTTAGACCATCCATGCCGGCAATTAAGCCATTTCAAGGCACACAAACAGTGAGATTTCCTGCACTTAGCTGCAATTTTCCATCTGTGTGCGCAAAATAAGTCAATAATGTCCAGCACCCCACATTTATTCCCTAAGGTTTGCTAGTTTTGCCACTTAAAACCATGAGGTTCTAAATCGAGCAACTAACTCTTTAAAATTTCACAAATCTCCAATTGTGCCCAAACTAAAATTTTTGGCAGGTAAACTTGGAATAACAGTAGTAAAAATAACAGAAATGAGCTATATTCCTCAGCCTCAGGAAGATAGAGAAGATAACATTCTTTGGATTTTGAACAAGAATGAGAAATTTACTGTGAAATCAGCTTGGCAAGCTATGAGAACAAAGAAGGAACAAGTGTCCTGGTGTAAATTGGTATGGTTCAGTGGTAATATACCAAAGTGTGCTACGATACTGTCGATGCTATGTAAGGATGGGCTTAGAACTAAAAACAAGCTAAAGAGGTGGAATCTTATTGTGAATGATACATGCTCTTTATGTAATAAGAGCAAGGAGGATATAAATTATTTATTCTGGAGCTGTGAGCATTCACAGGGAATTTGGAAGAAGGTACTTGAGAAACTTCTGGTATCCAGGCAGTGGCAATCATGGCAACAAATGCTGCTATATGCTACTACACATTTTAGAGGTAAAAGTTTTCAAGCTAAACTTAGAAAACTGGGACTTGCAGTGACTGTATACATGCTCTGAGGGGAAAGAAATGCTAGAATCTTCAAGCAGCAATCGCAACTTATGGAAAGCACATTTCAACTGATCAAACAATGAATACAATGGAGTGTGAGAAGCTGGAAGAGAGTTCCATGTAACAGCAATAATAAGATACTATGTGCTGATTGGGACCTAGATCTGAGAATATTATACTTGACTGATATGCTTTTGTAAATGCTTCCCCAGCTAGGAATTTTGAGCTGAGTAGGATAACACTACATATTTGTACATATATGCTTCGATTTTAATACAATTGACTTTCACCAAAATAAATAAATAACTTAGGAAAAAATTGGAAAAGAAAAAGAAAAATATTAGTTACTGACCTTCAAGTTTTCCTATAGTGCGCTCGGTCTCATTGTTTTTAAAACGTTTGCGGCCACCCCATCACCCTCCTACTATCACCCTCCTTACATTTATTCATGGCTACCAAAACCAGCGACCCTCTACAAGCTGTAGAGCGACCTGTCCTCCTGCGAATACATGGTCAACACCCTCTACCCACCCACCACCAACATGCAACCACCCATACCCATCTCATTCCCTATACCCCCCCCCCCCCTCCTCCTCCCCTGTCCCATACACCACACTATGAACACCCCCGCACCCACCCCACCCTTCCTAAATTCACTGTCTATCTCTTTACCAGCCTATCGTTTTTCACCCCTAAAGAAGCAAGACGTGACACATACAAAAGAAAACAACACACTAATATTCTTCTTAAGAAAATTGGAGTGCACCAATTTACATCCACAATGAGAATCACACTTCATATTCATTACATATAACACTTTGCATTTGCCCACCCTTATAATTTTGATCTCATGCACAATACACACCACACACTCGCAGTAGTCATATATAAATGAAACCTAACTATATAGTGCACATCACTCTCAACTCACAAGTGAACATGGATTTACTAGTCCTGATTCACGAAGACAAGAGGAATCAAGTGTTTTCTCGCCAACGCTCTCATCTACCACTTCTTGATTCCTTAAAGGAACGGGGTTAGCCATGCTAAGTAGAGCAAGCACTTGACCGGCTAAAGCATTATCTTTATCATAACAAGAATGCATGAGCCAAACAAAACATGCTCACCATCAATTCATCATGACATGTCATAGATCATAGCATAAAAGTGAAAAATGCCACATAAGGCGATCACATAATACAATGACTCTAAGGAGCCCAAATCATAAGTGAAATGATCATTCACCTACCATCATTTATTGGTAAGGTCTTAAATCGATCACTCAAAATCTGAGTGTATCAAACTCAGTTTATGGGTGGTATATTAAAATAGTACACAAGCCTCGTTACATATAAACAATATACGTAGAGCAATGTAACACCCCTCGAAGGTTAATTGATTGAGTAAGGTTAACATACTCTCATGCAATGTAACCCAGTTTGTTGACCTTCGACCCCTGGCCACTACTTCCAAAGACTCAAATAATTTATGACCTGCTATTGAGGGAGTTAAATACATCAAGTATCATACCAAACATTAGCATGCATTTCATAACATAAAACTATCTTAGTGAAGGCAAACCATTTCTATCTTGTAGAATCTCGAGGAATATAAACTTCGAAGTTGTGTTGAATGATACTCTGTGTATGGTTGTCTCAATCTAAACAAAGTTTATGCCAGATTGCTATAGCACATTCAAACACTCTCCGAGTACATAATATACCATATATCAAGCAACATACACTCAAACCACAGTTAAACACACGCTCAAGGTTGCTCCTGTCTAAAACCCTACCCTAGCCAAAAAGATATAGAATGGGGTTTAGAATTCATTAAGAACTTCATCAATTGCTAAGGACAGAAAAATCTAATTATCAAGAGCTAACTCTCTCAAAAAAATGACAGAAAATTCTCTTTCCCTCTTTGTTCCTCAAGATCTCAACTTCTCTCTCTTTTCTCTAAAACAGGCAGCTTTATTCTCTTCCCTCTTTCTTGTTTTTACCTTAAAAGATAGAAAGATATGTCTTATCAGAGTAAGATAAATTCAATTTTCTCTCTTTACTAAGAAGAGTCTCGAGGGTATTGGACCCCTTCAAAGCCTTGTCAATAAGGCGATCACAAGGCAATCCAAGTTTAGACTAATTAAGCTTCATTAGTACTAGTTAACATTTTGTAAGAACTAAGTAATCACCATTACTCAATTGAAATTAAGGCATAACTAATCAAATTTAGTCACTAATCAAGTTTAGGGCTCAATCAATCACGCTCAAGACTAAGTGATAGGAATTAAGAATAAGTTAATACATTTCCTTGGGGTGCTTCAACGTCATCACAACCAAACAACCTGTTCTACAAAAATAAGCTATGAATATTAGTTATGTAATGCATTACATCTTTAAACAAGATAGATTCATACTATATGAAGAGTCTCAAAGTTATTAGATGCCTTCCAAGTCTTGCCAGTAAGCCCATAACCAGCCAAACCAAAGTTTAGACTAATTAAGCTTCATTAGTACTATTTAACCTAGTTTAAGAACTAAGTAAGCACCACTAGCTTGATCTAGATTAGGGCATTTATAATCAAGTTTAATGACTAACTAATTTTGTTTAGTCGTACTAGATGGTTACGGATAAACTAATCACGCTTAAGGATAAACTGATCACGGTTAAGATTAGAAACAAGGATTAAAATTAAGTTAATCCACCTCCTTGACGTGCTTCTATAACAACATAAGCAGACAAGTTATTCAACACAAATAGGTCATGACTATCACTCATATAATGCATAAGATCCTTCAACAAGATAGCTTCACAATACATTCATAATCACAAGCATGGAATAAAATTAAAACTAAGTTGGACCAATTAAATTTAGGTTGATCCAAGATCTCAATGCTTAATGGGAACCAAGGTCCACACAACGTTTGATCACCACTGCCTCATCACCTATGTACTTTTATCCAATTCCACCAGTACCATTTAGTCCAAAGTTAAAGCCATAATTCTCTAATTGAGTGGGACTTTTGAAGCTGTGCGAGTCTCGAATCTGATCCGGAACATATTGTCAAAAATTGATTGGGAGAAGTAGGTATGGGTGCACTACAAGAAAGCAGCCCTTTAGCGACCGCAGAGAGCGGTCGCTAAACCGTTTTAGTGACCGCAAAAAGCAGTCGCTAAAACTGTTACTATATGCCAGGTAGCTAAAGTTTAGCGACCGCATTTACTAAACGGTCGCTAAATTTAGCGAAAAAACAGTCGCTATATGCCAGGTAGCTAAAGTTTAGCGACCGCATTTACTAAACGGTCGCTAAATTTAGCGACCGCATTGACTATATTTAGCGACCGTTTTTTGCGGTCGCTAAATATTTTTTTGAATTTAAATATTAATTTTTTAAAATATGTTTTATTTTAAATATTATTATATTTCGCGACTGATTTAGCGACCGCCACTTGCGGTCGCTAACTATTTTTAATATATTTTTTATTTTTTTATTTTGAATTATTAAATTATGCGGTCGCTAAACCTGGATTTTGCAACAAAAAAAAAATTATGGACAGAACCTGTCCACATCGTGTCCAAAACCTGTCGCAAAACCAATATCAATCCAAAAAGCAATTCCAATCTAATCCAAGGTTAAATCGGTCCAACCTCGGATGAAACGGTTTTGAATGAATGCGTTGAATTGAATGAATGCGTTGAAAGCTTTGAACGCAGTCATTCAAAACCGTTTCAACCCCCTGTCCCGCATTCATTCAAATAACTTGTCGGATTCATTAAACTATGGATAAGTATAGGCATTAAAATCAATAAAATACATACAATTAAGTACCGATGATCAATTAAAATCAATAAAATCCAAGTCAATACATACCTATCAGTAATTTTTTTTTATAAGTAAAATAGCACAAAAAAACAGTATGCACTTTTCGTTAACCTAATTAACCTATGGAAGATGAACCTAATTAACCTAATTTCAACCCACCATGTCATATTTCATTATCGCGTTAACCTAATTAACCCAATTTCAACCCACCATTCAGCTAAATCACATATCCGATAGTTCAATCCAATTGGGTCCCATTCTCCATCAACAATCTCAATTCTCAAATGCTCAATGCACAATTAACAACATAAAATCATGAATTAATAATCACAATTCTCAAATGCACAATTAACAATCTAAAATTATCAAATCAAATAAACAATGCGCAAATGGGAAAAAAATTGTTCAAAATGCACAGATCCGATATCTCAATCCAATTGGGTCCCATCCTCCATCAACAATTTCAATTCTCAAATGCTCAATGCACAATTAACAACCTAAAATCATCATTTAATAACCTAAAATCATCAATTAACAAGAAATGAAGTTTCCCAAATACAAGTATAACGGTATTTTCTCTTAAAAGTTTCAAGCATCCCCACATATTTGTTGTCCATGATTTGCAACATCGTTTTTACATGGATGTAGCAATTAAATAAAGCAAACAAGAGGAACTCTCTTGCATGGGACATACCTTCCTTAGGGGTCCATAACCGCTTCTTGCCGGTGGACAATCAAGCTGCATGAAACATAAATCAACAAGGCTCATTATTTTGGGAAAGATACTGAATATCAACAGAATTTCAGTTCAAAAAAAAAAAAACAAGAACAAAATAACTAAAAATGTTGATCAAATCAAATAGCTTCATGTACATACATAATCAAAACCCCAGCACAGCACAACAAAAATAACTAAAAATGTTGATCAAATCAAAGATGCTCTACTTAGGCAGCAAGTAAAATTTACTTATTTCTTTTCGTGACTTAAGCTTCTCAGTTATTCTTTAGACCTTGGGTGCAAGAGTAACTCCTTTTGGAGCAAGAGGTGTAGATATAGATATTAATGAAGATACTTATTATTTGATTGAGATGTATGGTCTGCTGCGGAAGTTTAAAGCTTAATTCATACTAGATCAAGCAATCTCCTATCCATACCATGATATCATAGGCAGTGCTACCTTCATTAATCTTATTTCATTAGCATTTTCAAGCAAGTATAGGTTGGTTCAGTCTTCAAAGTAGATGTCAAAACAATAAATTTGTCACAGTTTTAGATATTGAAAAAAATGAGCTTTTGGCAAATTTAGAGAGTGCTCCGTCATACAGTAGTGCCCACAGCAGTACGTGTTGATCCATGAATAACACCAATCTTTCCAAAGTTTAACACAGAATCTATAAATCTTGATAAACCCTCACAGCTGCATCTTGTGTTGCATTCTATCTAGGTACTCAGAAGCTCTCTTGCAGTCTATCTGGCTACTACTAATAAGCATCCAAGGCCAGAATCCAGTCATTTGCAAATTCATACAGGGGCAACAACAGGGAAGGAGGAATTATCAGAATCTTGATAAACCCTCACAGCTACACCTTGTGTTGCATTATATCTAGGTACTCAGAAGCTCTCTTGCAGATTAAAGGTGACACCATTAACGGAAACTAGAGTGCAAGTAATAGAACCTAGAGTATAATGGGTCAAATGACACCATTTTTCACAAAGGAATTATCACTTGTTAGATTGAAGCATCTATCTATCACTTTTTGTTATAGAAAGGGGCCAAAAAGTGAGGGAACTTGATACTCCCACTGCTGCATAGACAAAATGTCATAATATCAACAAGCAATCTAAAGCCGATCATATCTAAACTCTAGTAAACCCGGAAAAACTCGAGAAAATCACCCAATGGACAAATCATAGGCAAGAAAAATTAAAGAAAAACCCGAAATTTGAGCTGAATTTAACATAGATAAATCAGTGAATAGCCCAATTCATTCCATTTCTGCTTCCAATCATAATTGGGCATCCACACCCAGCACAAAACACAGAAAAGAAGAAAGGAATCAAACCCAAATAAGAAAAGAAGGAAAAAAACTATATTGTTCTGTGCCAAATCGATCGGATAAAAATGGCTTTTGATCTAAACTTCACTGTTTTGTTTGATCAGGTGTCACTTATATCAAAAATACATCAAACCAGCAGATTACAAGCATTAACTAATACGGATTGCAGTTCATGTACACTTATATATGAAAGCATGTATGTGTGTCTCTATGCCAATCGTACTGGATATGCACAAAAACACACAGACACACAACACACACCAACAATGGGGATATTGGTGACAAACTAGTAACCTGTAGGAACAGAATATAGAAAGGGGAAGGAAAATAGAGCTAATTACAGGAAGAAATTAAGGGGATTTGACTTACCGTGGCAGCAGTGGGCTTGGCGGTGGCCAGCAACAGTTGCAACAGCGGCGGCGGGTAGGGTGGCTGAGCTGAGCTTGCCGACAGGTTCGTGGCGAGGTGGGCTTGCCAGCGGGGAAGGATTCGGGTGAAGTGATCGTAGGTGGCTTGCAGAGGGAGAAGAAAGAGAGAGAGAGACAGAAATTAGGGCTTAGGTCTTAGAAAGATTTTTATGGTTTTCTTTAGCGACCGTAGTTCGGTCGCTAAACAACAGTCGCTAACTTTAGCGACCGAAACAGTGGTCGTTAAATTAGCGACTGCTGAACTGTCGCTAAAGTAGGCGCCTTTTTTTTTTGCTCACCCCGCGAATTTTTTTCTAGCCGTAACGACCGCTCATTGTGACAGTCGCTAAATTGTGATTTAGCGAACGCCAAGAAAAGCGGTCGCTAAAGGCTTCAATTATTGTAGTGGTGTTCGTGGTGAGTTTGACAGTGGGGCCGACGGGGGTGGGGGCACCTAATTCAAAATTTATATTTATATCTATGAGTCATTGTGGCACACGTAATGCGTGTGTAAAAATGAAATTAATACTACAAATCTTGTTTAAAAAAAACACGTATACGTGTTTATTGTCATATTCAGTAAAATGAATCTTAAATTACAGGAAAAAAAAAAGTTAGTCATATGTGTCCAAACATAAATTAACAAAATATTATTATCATATCAAACTTTACCTTTAAATTTCACTTTAATTCTATTTTTGGGATGAATTTTATTTGTGAAAACTAAATATAATTTTATAAGTAGTTACTTACCAATTAAGATTTTTATTTTATATCACTTTTTAAAAAATTTCTTACAATGTCACTTGTCATTATTATAAATTGGTAGTTATGTAATACAAAAAAGGGTATTACACCAAACCAAGTTTTGACTTAATAAGTAGTATAAATATCTATAATCTATAATAATCTATAATCTATAATATATAATCTATAATCTATAATCTATAATTTATATCTATACTATATATAAAGGGAATACATGGTTTGGTTTGGTGTAACACATTTTTGGTGTTACATAAACTACCTATCTAGAATGCTGACAAGTGGCATTTTATAGTTTTTTTCTTTAAAAATTCACAAAATAAAAGTTTAATTTTAATAATGTATAATTGATTTTATCGAATGTGATTATAAATATTTATACATTATTAATTTTATTTTTACACACGTATCGCGTATGTCACGGCGACTCGTACTTATAATGAGAACACTTCTTTTAGTGTAACTCTATTTTGGTGTTACGCTGAAACTCGTCTGGCTACTGACACGTGTCCTTTTGGAGGGGATAAAATCGTAAAACTTTGTTGCCCACTCTCCAGTAACTTCAAACTCCCCCACTTACGTAACTGTCTTTCCATTCCGATTTCTTGCATCTCTTTCCACTCTCCTTCTCCCTTCATTTCCCCTTCCCCTTCCCCGTTCCCCTTCTCTGCAATTATAGGAAATGTTTTGTGCGATTGGTGGCGGTTGGGCGGTTGGTGGTGGGTGGCGAGACCTGGGGGTCGTGGGTGGCCGACGATCGTGGGTGGGCGGATCGATGAAGTTCGTATAATGGTTGGTCGATTGGTGGCCCATGGCGTGCGACAGGCAGTGATGGTTGTGCGGTAGCGTGCATGGATGCCTGGTGCCGGACTACTCCGATAGAGGCTGTGGGTGGGCCGATTTATAGAGGACATGGGTGGTCGATTGATGGCCTCGGCTTGCGACCAGCAATGGCCCAAGATGGCCCTCGGCCCTTGCCGGAGATGGTGTTGCCGAAGAAAGATGGTTCGCATGCCACGTGAGGTGCCACAAAGGATGCAGTCTGAGTTGGCTTCCAAGTAGACAAAGTGGGAGACAGCAAGGATGGAGTAAGGGCTGAGAGCAAGGCTCCCCAGACAGATCGCGAGGGCTGGCAGCGCCGCGCAGGCAGGGTGACGACGAACAGGGCCAGCGGTCGACAGTCCGTAGCGGGGGTGCAGCGTCAAGAGTCCGATGTCAGGGGTCCAAATGTGTTTCTCTCACTAGAACTCCAGAGAGAATGGGTTTTAGAGAGAGAAAGTGAAATGTGGAAATGAAGGAGCCGTCCTTGAATAAGCTCATGAATCCACTATATATAGGCACAAATATGCGCGTGTCATCAGCCGACACGTGTCAGGGGGTCCCACAGTATTGATTGTCCGTCGGATTGCCGGTCCCCGAGTTCGTGCCGCCCTGCCCTTGCAGCGTCCCTCTGCCTGTCTGAGGAGACTGACCACACTGCGGTAGCATGGTCAGAGTAGCCCGTTGCCCCAGCCTCCAGTCCAAGCCCTTACTGAATCCCACGAGATGCGTCATGAGACGCGCCGAGATCCTGGCAGCGGTGAGGGTTGCCCCTACAGCCAACTGCCAGGCGTGCCGAACACGATGCCCTCCGAGGACCTGCTCCCGTCCCGGAGTGACTCGCGGTTCATTGCCCTGGCGGTGTCGATGATCAATGGTAACATGAGCGGCCATGGTATGCTTAGAGTCCGTGGCGAGGGGTCCTCGTGCTGGAGCACTACGAACGGAGCCCCCCGTGAGTCCGTCGAGTGATTGTGCCGGCGATGGCCTTAGGGTTGTGAGCCCAACCTTCCGCGAGAGCCGGAGCCCGTAAATTGATTGAGCCGGCGAGGGCTTTAAGGTTGCGAGCCCGTCCCGCTGCGAGGGCCGGAGCCCGTCAGTTGATTGAGCCGGCGAGGGCTTCATGGTTGCGAGCCCGTCCTGCCGCGAGGGCCAGAGCCCCGTCAGTTTGATTGAGCCGGCGAGGGCTTCATGGTTGCGAGCCCGTCCCGCCGCGAGGGCCGGAGCCCCGTCAGTTTGATTGAGCCGGCGAGGGCTTCATGGTTGGGAGCCCGTCCCGCGGCGAGGGCCGGAGCCCTGTCAGTTGATCGAGTCGGCGAAGGCTTCATGGTTGGGAGCCCGTCCCGCCGCGAGGGCCGGAGCCCTGTCAGTTGATTGAGCCTGCGACAGAGCGTCGCGCTACTGAAGATAGCGTGTGAGTGTTGTTGGAGCGCGAAGTCAGTGCCGCTCGGCAAGTTCTCCCCTTCGCAGGGCGATGGAGGCCGACCCCCTCGGGGTGGCCGGCCCCCTCGGGGTGGCCGGCCCCCTCGGGGTGGCCGACCCTATTAGGGTGAGCACACTTTCGATCGCCGTCCGGATGCTCGAGGCGCGGAGCACTTTGACCGAGCAATGATGTTGAGCACGTTTGACTGTTGTGCGGGTGACGTGTCGTGCCACTGGGGTCTTTTAGCGGGCCCTGGGGTGCGGTCCGGATAGGTTGTGAACATAAGCCCCCTGCGTGCGGGGTGCGCGGAGGGGCAACCCGAGCGGGCGCCGCACGCATAAACGATGTTGGATGCACTCAGCTCGGCATGGTCGTCGCTCAGTGCTTAGAGCCCGCTGCGAGGGCCTGAGCCCCCGGTTAATTGTGCCAGCGATGGCTATAAGGTTGTGAGCCTATCTCGGATGCGAGGGCCGGAGCCCCGTCGCTTTGATTGAGACGGCGATGGCTATAAGGTTGAGAGCCCATGCCGGATGCGAGGGCCGGAGCCCCGTCGCTTTGATTGAGACGGCGATGGCTATAAGGGTGTGAGCCCATTCCGTGGCGAGGGCAGGAGCCCCATCGCTTAGATTGAGACGGTGATGGCTATAAGGTTGAGAGCCCATGCCGGATGCGAGGGCCGGAGCCCGTCGCTTTGATTGAGATGGCTATAAGGTTGAGGGCCGATCCCGGATGTGAGGGCCGGCGCCCCGTCGCTTTGATTGAGACGACGATGGCTATAAGGTTGAGAGCCCATCCCGGATGCGGGGGCCGGAGCCCTGTCGCTTTGATTGAGACGACGATGGCTATAAGGTTGAGAGCTCATCCCGGATGCGAGGGCCGGACCCCCGTCGCTTGATTGAGCAGGTGAGGGTCGGAGCCCCCGGTCGCTTTGATTGAGACGGCGATGGCTATAAGGTTGTGAGCCCATCCCGGTACGAGGCCGAAGCCTCCCTTGTGATTGAGACGGCGATGGCTATAAGGTTGTGAGCCCATCCCGGTACGAGGCCGAAGCCTCCCTTGTGATTGAGACGGCGATGGCTATAAGGTTGTGAGCTCATCCCGGTACGAGGCCGAAGCCCCCCTTGTGATTGAGACGACGATGGCTATAAGGTTGTGAGCCCATCCCGGTAGCATGCAACATGATTGTGGCGCATGAGCGTGGTGCCTATAGCACGAGACAATACCTGGTGCCAGGGGCACGTGTTGTGAAAGTGGGGCGGTGACGATCGTCGCGAAGCAATACTTGGTGTCGGGGCACGTATCATGAGAATGGCGCAAGGGCGCGACGACGAACCTCGCGGAGCAACACTTGGTGCCGGGGCACGTATCATGAGAATGACTCACGGGCGCGGCGACGAACGTCACGGAGCAACACTTGGTGCCGAGGGCACTTATCATGAGAATGGTGCATGAGAGCGGTGACGAGGGTCGCTGGATGATACTTAGTGCCGGGGGCACATAGTACGACAGAAAGCCAATGGGATGGATGTATCAGTGGCGCGGCGCATGGGCATGACGACGTGTGAGAGTGCGGTGCGCGGGCGCCGGCAACGAAGGTCGCGGAGATGGCGTAAGGGCGACGAGAGTTGCGGAGGTGTCGTGTGGACGCAAGCGACGAAGGTCGCGGAGATGGTGCATAGGTGTGGCGACGAAGGTCGCAGAGACGAGAGTCGCGGAGGTGCCTTGCGGATGTGGGCGACGCAGGTCGCGGAGATGTTGCGCTGGCGACGAGAGTCGCGGAGCTGGTGCGCTGGCGACGACAGTCGCGAAGATGGTACGTGGGCGTGGCGACGAAGGTCGCAGAGACGAGAGTCGCGGAGCTGGTGCGCGGATGGAGGCGACGAAGGTCGCGGAGATGGTGTGTTGGCGACGAATGTCGCGGAGATGGCGTGCGGGCGACGAGAGTCGCAGAGCTGGCAAGCAAACGCAGGTGACGAAGGTCGCTGAGAGAGAGCGGGCGCTGGCGACGAGGGTCGCGGAGACGGCGCCCGGGAGCTAGCGACGAGGGTCGCGAGGACGTTGCCCGGGCTACGGGCGACGAAGGTCGTGAAGACATTGCCCGGGTGATAGGCGACGAGGGTCGCAGAGATGGTGCACTGGCGACGAGAGTCGCGAAGCTGGCGTGCGGGCGCGGGCGACGAATGTCGCGAAGATGGCGACGAAGGTCGCAGAGATGGTGTGCGGGCGACGAGAGTCGCGGAGCGCGCGGAAGCGGGCGACGAAGGTCGCGGAGAGAGAGCGCACGGGCACTTGCGACGAGGGTCGCGAGGACGTTGCCCGGGCTACAGGCGACGAAGGTCACGAAGACGGCGCCCGGGCGACGAAGGTCGTGAAGGCGATAGGCAACGAGGGTCGCGGAGATAGAGTGCACAGGCGCTGGCGACGAGGGTCGCAAAGATGACGCCCGGGCGATAGGCGACGAGGGTCGCGGAGATAGAGCGCACGGGCGCTGGCGACGAGGGTCGCAAAGACGGCGCTCGGGCGCTAACGACGAGGGTCGCGAGGACGTGGCGATGGTGGGGCGACAAGGGTGCGGTGAGAGAGCGCACGGGCGCTGGCGACGATGGTCGCGGAGAAGGCGCCCGGGCTCTAGCGACGAGGGTCGCGAAGACGTTGCCCGGGCTATTGGCGACGGAGGTCGCGTAGATAGAGCGCACGGGCGCTGGCGACGAGGGTCACGGAGACGGCGCCCGGGCGACGGGCGACGAAGGTCGCGAAGACGTTGTCCGGGCGATAGGCGACGAGGGTCGCGATGCTGTTCGGCCGTCACGAGTGGACGTGGGTGTGAAAATGGTGGTGTTAAGGTGATGGGAAGGGCCGAAGAGAGTGGCCAAAGGTGTGGCCTTGTGGTGGTGGAGGCTACCTGTGGTGGTCCGCACTATGGCCGCCGAAGTGAAGAGTGGCCGAAGTCAAATGTGGCCGAAGAGGGGTGGGGTGCGAGGCCAAAGGGGGCCGAAGGATGGGCGGCGGGGTGGGGATGGCCGAAGGTGAAGGTGGGTCGGCCATGGGGTCGACGGGATTGTGGGGGTCGACGCAGAGTTGTCAAACGGGCCGGGCGGCCCGCGGGCTGGCCCGACACGGCCCGGTTTCGGCCAGGGCTGGCCCGGCCACGTGGATGAACAGTATAGGCCCGCACACATAGGGCCTGGGACCTGGGCCTAGACCAGACGCGAAGAATCTGGAAAACGGCCCGGCCCGGCACGGCCCGGTTTTGGCCCGGCCCGGTTTCGACCCGGTTTCGGCCCGGGCTTGGCCCGGTTACCTGGCCCGGTCTGCGGCCCGGATTTTGGCCCGGTTTTGGCCCCACTTTTTTTGAATCTTTTGCTTTTCCCCCCCTTTCTTCTCCCCCTTTTCCAAACTTCCACTTTTACCCCCCAACAGCTATATAACGGCTAGTTTGGGGGGTATTTTAGTCTAACCTATATTTTTCAACTCCTTTACACTCTTACCCTCCCCAACAACTATAAACGGATAGTTTGTAGGGGTATTTTGGTCTTTTGTGAAGTTTCTAAAATCTATAAATTCACACCATTTCTCTCTAATTTTTCACACCAATCTTCTTACTCTCTTCTTACTCTCACAACAAGCTTTGCTACTAGTTTCCTCTCCAATTACTACTCTTGCTAATTACTACTAGTATTTACTAATTAGTACTCTTGTTTATTAATTACTAGTCTTGCTAAATTCTTTTTAATTACTCTTACTCTAATATTTGTTACTCGTTCATTCTTTTAATTACTACTAGTATTTACTAATTAGTACTCTTTTTTATTAATTACTAGTCTTGCTAAATTCTTTTTAATTACTAACTCTCTAATATTTGTTACTCGTTCATTCTTTTAATTGTTATTTCTTATTACTACTCTTATAATTGTGTATTTAGTTACTCTTACAAAGTTTAGCGTGAAATATGTCTGGATTATTGAACAAAATGAGGCGTGCAACGTCATCACGAAAGAAATCATCATCATCGCAAGCACCACCACCAGCACAAGCTCCAGCGCCACGGCATCAGAAACACCAATCCAAGCACCAACACAACCATTCGTTCGTGGACGAATGAGTACAGGCTCTATGATAGATACCCAAGCCAATTGGGAGTTCAATCAAAACATTCCAGATTTTGAATACACGCCTGATGAAGACCCCCCGCATTATAGTCAAGGACGCAGCTCGGTTGGCGAAGCTACTACTCAGTGGCATAATCTCAACCCTATGCCTGGTCATGATGAAGAAGGGCCGAGCAATGCCTCCGATAACGTGCCAGAAGTCCAAAGGGGGAAAAAGAAGAAAACCGAGTATTGGAATCATTTCGACTTAATTACGGTGGACGACATCCGAAAAGCTCAATGTAAGTACTGTCTTAAATTATTTTCGACTGGTAGTGGTAATGGACATCTTAACAGGCATTACCCTCAGTGTGCACCTCGACAAGGCCACGTCGAACCTACCCAAACGCAATTATCTTTTGACGGTAAGTTATTTGTTTATAATCAGCGAGAGCAAAGAGACGGTCTCGCTGAATTTGTTATTCACGATGAACAAGCCTTTTCTTTTGCCGATAATCCTAAGCACTCTAGATATATGAACACCTACGTTCAACCTTTGTACAAAAAGGTTCATAGAAACACAACGAGGTCCGATGCACTCCGACAGTACAAGGCTGCCAAAGCACGCCTTATCGATTATTTCGATAAATTTGACGGTAAAGTTAGTCTTACTTCTGATATTTGGCAATCTCCTTATACTTTTGTTAGTTATTCTTGTGTGACCGCTCATTGGATTGATGCAGATTGGGTTATGCACAAGAGAATCATCGCTTTCGAGCACTTCCCTTATCCGCACGATGGAATGAACATTGCTACTCTTATATTAAAAGCATGCAACACATTTAAAATTAAGGATAAGATTATGAGTGTTAGCTTTGATAATGCTTCTAATAATAAAGCTGCTGTTGCAGCTTTAAAGGAGACGCTTCAACCTGTACTTCATGGTGAATTATTTCATGTTCGTTGTGTTTGTCACATTATTAACTTAATTGTTCAAGATGGTTTAGCTGCTGCAGGAGATATTCTGCTCAAAATGAGGGGTATGACAGCGTATGTTAATGGCTCGAGTTTGAGAACACAACAATTTAAAACGTTGTGTGTTCAATATAATATGCCTCGCAGGAGAGCAGTTACAGATGTGGTCCACAGGTGGAACTCTACATACCACATGCTTTTACACATTCTGGCATACCGAGAAGTCTACACGCATTTTCTACTAACCCAATTCCCAGCCGGCTTGCCAACTCAAGAGGAATGGCAGATGGCCACATACCTAGCTGAATTTTTGGAGGTATTCTACACGTCTACCAATTTATTGTCTGGTACGTACTATCCCACCTCTCCTCTCGCTGTAATAGAAATTCTGAAGATGGCTACAATGTTAACAAAATGGAGATATATAGGACCCTTTAGGGAAATAGTACAAGTGATGGATCAAAAATTTAATAAATATTAGAGGAAACTGTCTGCTATTTTTACTGTGGCTACTTGTTTAGATCCTAGGTTAAAGTTGCATGGCGTGAACGCCTCGATACAAGAGATATCGAAATTAATGCGCTACACAGCAGAGGACACAACCTTGCTCACAACAAAAGTGAGCAAGAGGTTTGAGGACTTGTTCAACCTCTATCGTAATTCTGCTGACGTGCGCGGGCGAGCTACATCATCATCCACTGCTGAGAGGTATTATGCGCCATACCTTCAAGGCTTTGAACATCTAGTAGCAAGACAACTACCAGGTGAAGGTACTTCTAATTCGGGAGGTTCGTATAATTTTTTCTCTTTTAATGAGATTGGTGTATATGCAAATACTGATCATTATTCTGATTTATCAAGGCAAGAACAGATTAATTTTAATTTGTTAAATTTTTGGAAACAAAATCAAAACATGTATAAAACTTTATCCCAAATTGCACGGGATGTACTGCCAGTGCAAGCCTCCACGGTTGCTTCAGAGTCGGCATTTTCAGCAAGCGGGAGGGTTTTGGATGACAGGAGGAGTCGTCTTAACCCCGAGTCGCTCGAGCTATGTGTATGTTGGAAGGATTATCTTGATGCGAAATACCGCGAGCAAGATAAACCGATTGATGATAGGAAGAGCAGTGACTCGGATATTGAAGTACTTCCGGATGATTAGGTAATTTGTTTTTATTTTCCTCTTTTGATCCTTTTGGTTGACGTTGCAGATTTCTTGATCTTTGATTGCTGATATTTTGGATAGACATGCATTATTATTTTGATTGTTAGAGTTTTAAGAATAAATTTTTTCACAAAATATACTTTTTTCCATATATATAAAATAATTTTTTACACGCAAGATATATATTGTTTTCGTATATATAAAAAAATAGGTAACTTCGCCTGTTTGTTTACAAGCAGCCGGTCCCAAGCCCGGAGGGCCTATGAACACATTTATTATTTTTCTATATAAATTGTTATGTGTTAAGATTTTATTAATAAAGCTCACCAAGAAGAGTATGAAAATGTTTAACATATTAATAAAGCTCACCAAGATTAGGTTCGTTAAATTGTGAATATTGCCTAGAGGCTAGAGATGAAATTGAATAACAAGAAAAAAAAAACTTTTGGGCCCGGGCCCGGCCCTTGCCCGGCCCTAAATATTGGGCTTAGGGCCTGGGCCTGGACCAGGCCTAGGATTCCCTTCGCCAGGCCCGGCCCGGCCCGGCCCGGCCCGGCCCGTTTCCCCCTTTCTTGGCCCGGCCCCGCCCGGCCCGTTTGCAGGCCCGATGGGCTTGGGCTGGGCCGGCCCAAGCCCGGCCCTTTGACATCTCTAGGTCGACGGCGTAGCGCCTTCGGCCGCGCGACGGCGGGCTTACGGGGTCGGGGAAGAGGGAGAGAGAGGGGCCGAGGGGGGGTCGGCCAGGGGTGAGGGGTCGGGATAGCAGGGGGGGTCGGCGTGGGGAGTTGGGTCGGCCAGGGGGGTCGCGGGGAGAGTGGCCGAAACAAGAAAAAAAGGGGAAGGGGAAGAGGGGTCGGCGGCGGCAATGGCCTGCCATGGCGCCGTGGGGGCTTGCGGGATCGGGGAGAGAGAGAGAGAGGCCGAGGGGGGGTCGGCGGGGATGAGGGGTCGGCCAGGGGTGTGGGGTCGGGATAGCAGGGGGGTCGGCGGGCTTGGAGCTTTGGGGAAGAAGGTGGAGAAAGAAGGGGAATAGCGGCGCGGTGGGGCTGCTTCGGCCGCCGGAGACGGGGGAGAGAGGAGGTCGGCGGGGTGTGGTGCGGGAGGATGAAGGTCAGCGTGGGAATTGCGACGCCGGGAAGGGTTGGCCGGCGGTGGCCTGGTCGGCAAGAAGGCCGAAGGGTCGGTGGCGGCGCGAAGCAGGTGCGGCGCAAGGGGTGCTGCAGCGCCAGGAGAAAGAGATGGGGAATTAGGGTCGGGTCGGGTCGGGCTTCAGGTAAAAGGGCGGGTGGGTTAACCCGCTGAAGCTGAGTGAAGAGAGGGGAAACGGGTCGGGGCCCTCGCGGGTGGGTTCTGCCCACCTGGATGCGTTTGCTGTTTGACTTGGAAAATGAAAGTGAAATGCGATATTTTTTTTTTTTTTGAAGCCTATAAAATGATCCGACCACGATCATGTAGGGTGCGAGGGAGGTTCGAAAAAAATCTAAGTGTTGAGAAAATTTTTAAGTGTCGAAAAAAATTGGCTAAGTGTTGAGCTGGGGCAAGGGTGCCGAGGGAAGCCGCGAGGGGTAATGACCCGACCGCGAAAAATGAAGAAAATTTTCTAAGTCTGGAAAGGTGATGAGGGTGTCGAGTGAAGCCGCGGGGGTGATGACCAGACCGCAAAAAATGAAGAAAATTTTCTAAGTCTGGAAAAGTGAAGAGGATGCTGAGTGAAGCCGCGGGGGTGAGGACCTGACCGCGAAAAATGAAGAAATTTTTCTAAGTGTTGAAAAGTGAAGAGGATGCTGAGTGAAGCCGCGGGGGTGATGACCCATCCGCGAAAAATGAAGAAATTTTCTAAGTGTTGAAAAGTGAAGAGAGAGCTGAGTGAAGCCCCGGGGGCGAGGACCCCACCGCGAAAAACGAAGAAATTTTTCTAAGTCTGGAAAAGTGAAGAGAAAAATGGCATGAGGAGGCGATGTGACCACGAGGGGTTGAGATGAGAGGGAGGGGGGACTTAGGACGGCGGGCAGGTATGGACGACCGACTAAGTCACAGAGGCGATAGCTAGCGTGGCTCGAGCCACCCCGCGCACCACGTACCAAGTTGCTGCAATGTGAGGCAGAAGGGGTTAGGAAGTGGTGAAGCCCCCAAGGGACTGGGTGATGGCATCAAAGGTGGTGCCATTAGAACAATGTTAGCTTGAAAATTTTCTAAGTCTGGAAGTGACAGGCTCCTGGATGGCTGGGTCGAGGTTGTGACTGGTAGTCCTGATAGCCCTGCGTTGCTGAGTCAAGGTTGCTTGAGTGTGGCAGACTGCAACACGATGCTCACCTCCCCAGCAGAGTCGCCAAATGTTGCCGAGGAAAGATGGTTCGCATGCCACGTGAGGTGCCACAAAGGATGCAGTCTGAGTTGGCTTCCAAGTAGACAAAGTGGGAGACAACAAGGATGGAGTAAGGGCTGAGAGCAAGGCTCCCCAGACAGATCGCGAGGGCTGGCAGCGCCGCGCAGGCAGGGTGACGACGAACAGGGCCAGCGGTCGACAGTCCGTAGCGGGGGTGCAGCGTCAAGAGTCCGATGTCAGGGGTCCAAATGTGTTTCTCTCACTAGAACTCCAGAGAGAATGGGTTTTAGAGAGAGAAAGTGAAATGTGGAAATGAGGGAGCCGTCCTTGAATAAGCTCCAGAATCCACTATATATAGGCACAAATATGCGCGTGTCATCAGCCGACACGTGTCAGGGGGTCCCACAGTATTGATTGTCCGTTGGATTACCGGTCCCCGAATTCGTGCTGCCTGCCCTTGCAGCGTCCCTCTGCCTGTTTGAGGAGACTGACCACACTGCGGTAGCATGGTTAGAGTAGCCCGTTGCCCCAGCCTCCAGTCCAAGCCCTTACTGAATCCCACGAGATGCGTCATGAGACGCGCTGAGATCCTGGCAGCGGTGAGGGTTGCCCCTACAGCCAACTGCCAGGCGTGCCGGACACGATGCCCTCCGAGGACCTGCTCCCGTCCCGGAGTGACTCGCGGTTCATTGCCCTGGCGGTGTCGATGATCAATGGTAACATGAGCGGCCATGCTATGCTTAGAGTCCGTGGCGAGGGGTCCTCGTGCCGGAGCACTACGAGCGGAGCCCCCCGTGAGTTCGTCGGGTGATTGTGCCGGCGAAGGCCTTAGGGTTGCGAGCCCATCCGTCCGCGAGAGCCGGAGCCCGTCAGTTGATTGAGTCGGCGAGGGCTTTAAGGTTGCGAGTTCGTCCCGCCGCGAGGGCCAAAGCCCGTCAGTTGATTGAGCTGGCAAGGGCTTTAAGGTTGCGAGCCCGTCCCGCCGCGAGGGCCGGAGTCCCGTCAGTTTGATTGAGCCGGCGAGGGCTTCATGGTTGCGAGCCCGTCCCGCCGCGAGGGCCGGAGCCCCGTCAGTTTGATTGAGCCGGCGAGGGCTTCATGGTTGAGAGCCCGTCCCGCCGCGAGGGCCGGAGCCCCGTCAGTTTGATTGAGCCGGCGAGGGCTTCATGGTTGCGAGCCCGTCCCGCCGCGAGGGCCGGAGCCCCGTCAGTTTGATTGAGCCGACGAGGGCTTCATGGTTGCGAGCCCGTCCCGCCGCGAGGGCCGGAGCTCCGTCAGTTTGATTGAGCCGGCGAGGGCTTCATGGTTGCGAGCCCGTCCCGCCGCGAGGGCCGGAGCCCCGTCAGTTTGATTGAGCCTGCGACAGAGCGTCGCGCTACTGAAGATAGCGTGTGAGTGTTGTTGGAGCGAGAAGTCAGTGCCGCTCGGCAAGTTCCCCCCTTCGCAGGGCGATGGAGGCCGACCCCCTCGGGGTGGCTGACCCCCTCAAGGTGGCCGACCCTATTAGGGTGAGCACACTTTCGATCGCCGTCCGGATGCTCGAGGCGCGGAGCACTTTGACCGAGCAATGATGTTGAGCGATGGAGCACTTTGACCGAGCAATGATGTTGAGCATGTTTG
This sequence comes from Escallonia rubra, assembly GCA_033065855.1. NCBI lineage: Eukaryota > Viridiplantae > Streptophyta > Magnoliopsida > Escalloniales > Escalloniaceae > Escallonia > Escallonia rubra. Next base: position 73,729 of record JAVXUO010001807.1, on the reverse strand, counting down.
ACTGTTGTGCGGGTGACGTGTCGTGCCACTTGGGTCTTTTAGCGGGCCCTGGGGTGCGGTCCGGATAGGTTGTGAACAGATGGTGTACGGCGTTGAGCAGGAGTCTTCAACGGGCATATGGGCACTCGGGTTTGCGATGGCGGAGATTCTGACCGAAGCTCCGGCGTGGAGGAAGACCACGGGCATTTGGTTTCAAATACAATATGAATTCAGAAGCACAGTATCATCGTCCATTTCGCAGGCGATCAGTTGGTGTGTTTCTGACAATTGGTTTCAAATACAATATGAATTCAAGATTTTTTTTTCCAATGATTTTTTATTTTCGATTTAGGGATCAGTGTTGATGATAGTATTTGTTTGAGTTGTAAAGTGAATAGGTAGGAAGAAAGGAACATACAAAGGATTTAGTTAGTTTTTCAGAGATCATTGAAGGGTTTCGGATAAGGGTGGCAGATTAGATAGACCAATTTTTAGTATGGAACTAAGAATTATTATATGCAAAGAGAGAAATGAGAAACAAAAAGTTGGCAACTTGCAAAAATAATGTCGGGAAATTAGGAAAAAGTGGGTTTTTGGGTAAAATTTTTGGGGATGGTGGGTTTGTTTTGAAAACTTGTGAAAAAGTGGGGCAACTTTTAAAAATTTCTGAAAAAGGGGATGACTTGTGAAAAAATGGTTTTTCTTCTAATGATGACTTTTCATTTCCCATACTATCCCTCCCCCTGTTTAGTCCCTTTCTTGATGGGAAGATGCGTTGGTGAAAATGTCACCAAGAGAAAACAAAAGGCATAGAGAAGAAGAAGAAGAAGAAGAAGAAGATGGGTAAAGGTTAACAAGTCTGTGCAGTGGGAGTGGTACACTGTGCTTGCACAGTTGTACCACGTAGCTATGGGGCATCGTGCAAATCTCATAAAATGCTGAAACTTTACAGGAATATGTTTAGGACAATTATAGAATTACTGTTAAAATTTCAGATTTTTCTGATATCGTTTAATGTTTTCAATATTTTTTGAAAGTTCAGTTACTCTAAAATTAATTTGGAGCTCTTAAAATTCTTAATAAATTCTGGAAAAATTACTTTAATGCTTTTATGATGTAAATAAGCTTCTGTTTAAGCTTCGTAATTTTTAGAGTTGATTTGATACTAATTCCATATCGCATATTTAGAAAAATGGATGATTTTAAAATGGTTTCGTTACTTTTTAAATCCTAATTTCTGTTTCAATATTTTTCTTATATATTTTGAAGCTATCATGAAAATTATAGGACTCTGATTTGGGCTAGAAGCATTAATTGCTCTTTTTGGGTTTTTTTTTATGGTATTTAAGAAAATCGTTTTTAATTTGAAAATATTCAAAAATTCAGAAAATTTATATTGTAACTTGTTATGCTGTTTTAAGGTAGAAAATCATTTTATAAGAATTTATTGTCATTCTAGAGTGTCTTAATGCGTTACAGAGTGTGCAAGGTTATCGGTTAGCTAGGTTTAGCTGCTCGAGCAATCCGGTTCGTTTTCGTTTACTTTAAGAGTGTCGGAGTGAGCAATGATTAAGATTAAGCATTATATTAATTGTTTGTGAGGTTAGGCTGAATTATAATAAGTAATTTTTTTCATTTAGGTTAATTCGAGGTTTGAACAAAGTTGAATAACAGCGAGCGCATAACCTGGATCGTATTAAGGAATTTTTATCCGAACCAAACTCTTCATATTTGATTTCGTACATTCTCTTGATTTGTTATCGCTATTCTTTTGGATTCTGTTATTTTCATAAAGTCGCATTGTTTGCCTTGAAAACCCTGTTTTGAGCCTTACACGTTTATTGAAAATCCTATTCGATGCTCTGTGTTTATTTCTCATTGTGCATCAATTTAATCATTGTACTATCAATAGGCTTAGAGACTCTTCATCACGTCATTAATGTCATGTATCGATGAGAATCAGCATACATGTGCCACTTAAAAATTGGGCATCGAGAGTGAGGGTGCATGGGTTAATATAGGACAAAAAATACTATGATCTCGGACTCTTGTGCCAATCAATATGCGTATTTTGATGAATGTCATTTTTCCATCAATTGACCTCATATTAATTAAGCATTAGAACTTCAGTTAGCAAAATGAACCATGTTTAGAAGTTAGAATTTTTATCATATATGAACTTATTTTGTAATGAAAAGAACCTCGTTTTGTCACCTCTCAATTATGCCACATTATTTCGACCCACATATACATGTAGGTGCTGAGGAGAAAATGATCCGCTTCGGAGTGTGTTTATCGATCAATCATAGAAGAACGGTGTAGAAGCACGGTCTGGGTGAAACTAGTCACTTTCTGCAGAAACACAAGTCGTTTTATGCAAAAGTGCATGTCGGATTCTGCCAATGCCCCAGTCTTTTTATGTAAAAATTACGGGGGGCACAAGCGTTGCTTTTGCTTCGGTGGGACTCCTAAAAAAAGAGGACCTCGCTAAGGGGGTTGGGATTGAAGAAACGGATGCGGTTTAGCCATTTTGTGATGAAAAGCGCCGCGTTTTGTCACCTCTCAATTAGGCCGCATTTTTTCGACCCAAATATACACGTTGGTGCCGAGGAGAAAATGATCCACTTCGGAGTGTGTTTACCTATCAATTATAGAAGAACGGTATAGAAGCACGGTCTGGGTGAAACTAGTCACATTCTACCGAAACACAAGTCCTTTTATGCAAAAGTGCATGTCGGATTCTGCCGACCCCCAGTCTTTTTATGCAGAAATTACGGGGGGCACAGCCAGACACCCGTTCTTCTATGATTGCTCGGTAAACACACTCCGAAGCGGATCAATTTCTCATCAACAACTACGTGTATATTTGGGCCGAAAAAATGCGGCCTAATTGAGAGGTGACAAAACGCGGTGCTTTTCATTACAAAATAAGTTCATATATGATAAAAATTCTAACTTCTAAACATGGTTCATTTTGCTAACTGAAGTTCTAATGCTTAATTAATATGAGGTCAATTGATGGAAAAATGACATTCATCAAAATACGCATATTGATTGGCACAAGAGTCCGAGATCATAGTATTTTTTGTCCTATATTAACCCATGCACCCTCACTCTCGATGCCCAATTTTTAAGTGGCACATGTATGCTGATTCTCATCGATACATGACATTAATGACGTGATGAAGAGTCTCTAAGCCTATTGATAGTACAATGATTAAATCGATGCACAACGAGAAATAAACACAGAGCATCGAATAGGATTTTCAATAAACGTGTAAGGCTCAAAACAGGGTTTTCAAGGCAAACAATGCGACTTTATGAAAATAACAGAATCCAAAAGAATAGCGATAACAAATCAAGAGAATGTACGAAATCAAGTATGAAGAGTTTGGTTCGGATAAAAATCCCTTAATACGATCCAGGTTATGCGCTCGCTGTTATTCAACTTTGTTCAAACCTCGAATTAACCTAAATGAAAAAATTAATTATTATAATTCAGCCTAACCTCACAAACTATTAATATAATGCTTAATCTTAATCATTGCTCACTCTGACACTCTTAAAGTAAACGAAAACGAACCGGATTGCTCGAGCAGCTAAACCTAGCTAACCGATAACCTTGCACACTCTGTAACGCATTAAGACACTCTAGAATGATAATAAATTCTTATAAAATGGTTTTAATCTGTACCTTAAAATAGCATAACAAGTTACAATATAAATTTTCTGAATTTTTGAATATTTTCAAATTAAAAAGGATTTTCTTAAATACCAAAAAAACCCAAAAAGAGCAATTAATGCTTCTAGCCCAAATCAAAGTCCCATAATTTTCATGATAGATTCAAAATATATAAGAAAAATATTGAAACAGAAATTAGGATTTAAAAAGTAACGACACTATTTTAAAATCATCCATTTTTCTAAATCAAATGCGATATGGAATTAGTATCAAATCAACTCTAAAAATTACGAAACTTAAACAGAAACTTATTTACATCATAAAAGCATTAAAGTAATTTTTACAGAATTTATTAAGAATTGTAAGAGCTCCAAATTAATTTTAGAGTAACTGAACTTTCAAAAAATATTGAAAACATTAAACGATATCAGAAAAATATGAAATTTTAAAAGTAATTCTATAATTGTCATAAAAATATTCTTGTAAAGTTTCAGCATTTTATGAGATTTGAACGATGCCCCATAGCTACATGGTACAACTGTGCAAGCACAGTGTACCACTCCCACTGCACAGACTTGTTAACCTTTACCCATCTTCTTCTTCTTCTTCTCTATGCCTTTTGTTTTCTCTTGGTGACATTTTCACCAACGCATCTTCCCATCAAGAAAGGGACTAAACATGGAGAGGGATAATATGGGAAATGAAAAGTTATCATTAGTAGAAAAACTATTTTTTCACAAGTCATCCCCTTTTTCAGAAATTTTTATAAGTTTCCCCACTTTTTCACAAGTTTTCAAAACAAACCCATCATCCCCAAAAATTTTACCCAAAAACCCACTTTTTCCTAATTTTCCCAATAATGTTTGGATGTGTTAGGCTCTTGCAAGCCAGATATTTGACCCACGATGTATGCTTTCACTTGATTCACGTATGCTTTTTGGTGCCGTAATCTTAAATGTGTTTTCCTGATTGTAAAATATATCTTCCTAATTTTTGTCATAAAGAGTGATAAGAAGTTATTTAATGACAGATACGCACACGCATCGCGTGTGCACGACAGCTTGTATTTACTAACGACAATTTTCAGAGGGTTCGATTACTTAGGCCCTGTACGCTTACCATATTCGTTTTCTATTTTTAGTAATGACGATGAAAAAATTCTTTTTTTGCGTGTTTTTATCATTTTCTGTTTTCGTTTTGGATAAAATTATTCAAATAGTAACAAAAAACTGAAAACACCTAAAATGTGTTTTCAACTTTTTCACTCAAACTTAACCCAATATAAGAAAAAATAGCTAATTTTTTTTTTTTGAAAATGATAAAAGTACAGGAACGGATTTTCAAACTGAATATGAAAATCATGAAAATGAAAACAGAAAATGAAAACATAAAACAAATATAGTAAACGTACGGGCCTTATGTTCTTATGAGAATTGATCATTTGAACCTAAATACACTTCCCCATGAATTGGAAGAGTTCTCGTCCTTTTTGGTACATGTTCCACTTGCAAGTTGATTTGATTATTATGGTCTCATATAAATTTTTTTTTAGCTAATTCAACTTTTGTTGAACTTGTCATTTTGTTCTCTTGAATTCCAGTTTAATCTTGAGTACCTTCTAAAATTGTTTGAGATACTCCACTTGAATCTCCTTGTACATGAGTGTTCGCATTTCTGCGACATTACTCTGAAGGAGTTATGAGTGTCACACATTTGTGTGAGCCGTAGGCCACTAATAAGGTAACCCACTTGTAAACAACGCTTAGGTGACATGTTGGTGTCCGACCCCTTTATTGGCTATAACTAGATACCTATTCTGGTGAGTGATGTCATGTGTACCTGAGATTCAGTTTCTCATGCATCCCACGTGGATTGAGATTGAGACTGAGACTTAGGCTAGCCTCGTGGAGTGAGTTAGAGATCATAATCTTATCTTCTTAAACTTGTCTCACGTGTCGGTAATAGCATGTACGACCTTATTTCTGAATGACTCTTCTGGTAGATGTCTCTGTACCAATTTATTTGGAACAGGTCAAAAGAAAAATATGATCAATATTTTTGGGACGAATAGAATATTTGTTATTCTGAGGCTCTATCCATAGCGAGTTTTCATCAAACTCTGTATGATGTCTGTAGTTATGTGTGTTCAAATACTTTGTATCCGTTTCATTTGGTACATAATGTGACTTTATAGGGCATTTGACTGACCCTGCATTGTTTTCCTTTCGGGTGATAAGTAGATGGAACTAAAGTGCATGACTAGTTATGTGGCTGAGAGCTAGCAGTTTAATTTTAGAGTTGACTTCACCATTTTAAAAGCTATACTTAAGAGTAATTATTGATTCAGATTTCATATTGAAACTCTTTGTTGGAGTATGTTGGGATATGTAACAGCATTAAGCCGGTTTGTCATTTATTTATGTTTCTTGATGATTGATAATTTCATCCTTAGATTGCGCATTTGGGAAATTTTTGAGTAATAATGAGGTGATTTTAACCTTTTGATATTCATAATTATGTTCCGAAAGAGTCGGGGCATTACACCAGCTTCCTGAAAAATTGCACTTCTCACGAAAAAAATAAAATCACTAGCAAAACCATCATTTAAAACAATTGATAAAAAATAAGAGATGCTTAACCAGGAACACGTCAACTCTAAATTATTTTACTTTAGTCTCCACATACGAGCCTATATACCATTTAGCTTCCTGGCATACATAGGTTTCCCAAGTAACTAACCAATATCATAATGAGATCCCGAATTCGATTTTACCGTGCCAAATGAAAAATTGCCTTCCAATGAAATACCTTCTTAGCTTTTCTCCCAGGTCCGGATCTCTACTTGGATGGCTTCATATTAGTTCTTAGCTTTTCACGTTCTCTTAATTCTCCATGCACCAAATAACTATCCCCCGCTCTGTATCTTTGCATTCCACTTGCAATGGAGCCGATGGTTCTCTGTATTCTCCTTGGAATGGAGCGGCCGATTCATAAGGTAGACTAAGAGTAAACTGGCAGTTACATAGTTTATGTACCACATGTAAAAGTTTCTGCATCTCAGTAAATCAGACCCGTCATTTACAACACGTCACTCGTCCATAATCACCGGTATCTATTGTACAAGCATACTTAATCTGTCTAACTCACCAACAAAAGATGTGAGGTGCGAATCATCTCTAATTTCGACCATAAGAAGCTATCAAATCGAAGGGCAAAGTGGAGCAGGTATTTGAGAGCTACAAAGGCAGTTTATCTGTTACGTACAAGCTGCTAGAATTTAAGCCCCGAAAACAGGTACACTAGTACAACAAGATAAAAAAGGAAAAAAAAAAACCTATCAGATACAGAGATATGGTCAAGGATATTTGACGTGGTTAGGCCAATTGTCTCGTCCACAAGTAAGCTAGCTATTAAGTTGTCTTGTAAAGTTTGAAGTTACCAGAGAATTTTCTCTTTCCATAACTATTTAGTTAATATAAGATTTGATTTTATCATTCGGACTCAATCCTCATTTCATTATTTTTCTCTTAATGAATAAAAACTCTATAATTTTTTTCCCTTTCATTAGTACTATTACAAATGAACTCAGTCCTAAATATCTAAGCTATGATTATAATGGATTTTTAAGTCTATCAAAAGTTATAAGTAATATGCTTGAACTCTTGATTGTGAGAACCATTGGAAAGCAGAAGAAACTAGGGTCTTGTCACGCTGCAAATCTGGAGCGGCCCCACTAGATGTCACCGGCGCAATTATTTAAGTCTCATAGCTAGGGCTGTAACTGAATCGAGCCGTTCACAAATTGCTCGTGGTTTATTCTCCTTAGAGCTGGTTCGTGTTCGTTGGAATAATATACCAACAGAACATGAACAATTTTTTTAGAGCTCGTTTATTAAACGAGCCGAACATGAACACTCTAAAATATTTGCGAATGTGTTCGCGAACAGCTCATATCAATAACTCATATCAATAATAAATTAATTATAATATATTTTAAATATACCATTTACATAAATCATATATATTAGAGTTTAAGCCTAGATGCCATAGAATCAATTAGCCCAAAACCTCAAGCCCATTTAAACATACAACCCATGTAATATTTATATAATAGATCCCAAGTCCAACCCTTAATTATTATTAACCCATTTAAAAACCTTAAAACCCAAATTAGAAAACCCTAACAACTATATTTCTCAAACAGCCGCCCCTCACCACCTCTCTCTCTCTCTCTCTCTCTCTCTCTCTCTCGGGTCACACACACATACATAGAAAAATACACAGAGATAATCTCTCTTTCTCTCTCACGCTCACGTACAAACACATATTTAGACTTTACTTCAATTTATATTCTAAACAACAAATATTTAGACTTTATCCGAATTGTTCCTTTACATATAATTGATTGTATTTCAAGTACTGCTAAGTAAACCAATTACAGTTTTTCGAGAATCCCAACTACTTCTTCCCGCCGACCAATTATAAACTTTCATTGTCACCTTGGACCTAAAATATTATTGAAGAAATGAGCTTATGCATGCTCAATATGTAACCATTCACCAAACTAGGAATGGGTGATGGAGTGTTCGTGGTGAGTTTGACAACGAGGGTTCTGAGGTGGGCCCGGGGGGTGGGGGTCTAATTCAAAATATTTACTAACGACAATTTGCAGAGGGTTCGATTACTTATGTTCTTAGGAGAATTGATCACTTGAACCTAAATACACTTCCCCATGAATTGGAAGAGTTCTCGTCCTTTTTTGGTACGTGTTCCACTTGCAAGTTGATTTGTTTATTATTGTCTCATATAAATTCTGTTTTAGCTAATTCAACTTTTGTTGAACTTGTCATTTTGTTCTCTTGAATTCAAGTTTAATCTTGAGTACCTTCTAAAATTGTTTGAGATACTCCACTCGAAGCTCTTTGTACACGAGTGTTTACATTTTTGTAACATTACTCTGAAGGAGTTATATGAGTATCACCCATTGGTGTGAGCCGTAGGCCACTAATAGGGTAACCCACTTGTAAACACTGCTTAGGTGACATGTTGGTGTCCGACCCCTTTATGGCTGTAACTAGATACCTACTCTGGTGAGTGATGTTATGTGTACGTGAGATTCAGTTTCTCATGCATCTACGTGGTTTGAAATGTAGGCTAGTTTGATGGGGTGAGTTACAGAGGATAATCTTATCTTCTTAAACTTGTTTCACGTGTCAGTGATTGCGTGTGCGACCTTATTTCTAAATTACTCTTCTGGTCAATGTTTCTATATCAATTTTTTTTCAGACAGCCTAAAAAAAAAATATGATCATTATTTTTTGGACGAAGGAAGTATTGGTTATTCTGAAGCTCTATCCATAGTCAGTTTTCATCGAACTCCGTATGATGTCTGTAGTTATGTGTGTTCAAATACTTTGTATCCGTTTCGCTTGGTACGTAACGTGACTTTATAGGGCATTTGGCTGACCCCTGCAGTGTTTTCCTTTCGGGTGATAAGTAGATGGAACTAAAGTACGTAGCTAGCTATGTGACTGAGAGCTAGCAATTTAATTTTAGAGTTAGCTTCACCATTTTAAAAGCTATTCTTAAGAGTAACTATTGATTCAGATTTCCTATTGAAACTCTTTGTTGCAGTATGTGGGGATATGTAACAGCATTAAGCCGGTTTGACGTTTATTTATGTTTCTTGAAGATTGATAATTTCATCCTCAGAATAACCGGTTAGGAGATTTTTGAGTAATAATGAGGTCATTTTAACATTTTGATATTCATAATTACGTTCCGAAGGAGTTGGGGCATTACACCAGCTTCCTGAAAAACTGCACTTCTCACGAAACAATAAAATCACTAGCAAACCATCATTTAAAACAGTTGATACAAAATAAGAGATGCTTAACCAAGAATTTCACGTCAACTCTAAATTATTTTACTTTAGTCTCCACATACGAGCCTATGAGGGTGTTTGCGGTTGATTTTGGGATGGTCAAACCTGATTTAATCTAGATTAAATCAGGTGTGTGAGTGTTTGGCAAACGAGATTATGAGATTTAATCTGGCTAAAAAAGCTAAAAACTGATTAAATCCATAATCCTAGAAAGTGAGGATTATGAAATAATCACTTTTTTCATAATCAGGTTTGACCTTTTAATTTACTATCATATCCCCATGTTTTTCACAAAAAGACATTTCATACCCTTTTAACTAATTATTGGGTGTGACTTTTAAGATAGACTTTATTTATAATTTGGGAAAGTTATCATACTATAAGTACTAATGCGAGATTGTTGGTATTTTTAATTCAGAATAATAAGTAACAACTTTTGTAGATGGTTGAAAATAGATTCTTCAATAATTTTTTTCGTATATTGTAGTTATTTTCAATTGAAAGGTTAATATTACTTCACTAAATGGATATTATAAACTTTATTTATGTACTGTCCTTTATGGTCATTTTGTTATGTCAAAACTGATTTAATCACTTTCTATCCAAACACTTTTTGTAACTTTAAACTAGTTCACAGCTAATTTTGCCAAACAGCAAACTGATTCTGCTTAAAATAGATTAAATCTGATTTTGAAAACTGATTCAGATTTAAGCTGAAATCTGCTTTTCATAATCAATCCCAAACGGCCTCTATATACCATTTAGCTTCCTGGCATACATAGGTTTCACAAGTAACCATCCCCCGCTCTCTATCTATGCATTCCACTTGCAATGGAGCCTACGGTTCTCTGTATTCTCCTTGGAATAGAGCGGCCAACTCATAAGGTAGACTAAGAGTTAACCGGCAGTTACGTAGTTTATGTACCACATGTAAAAGTTTCTGCATCTCAGTAAATCACAAACGTCGTTTACAACGCGTCACTCGTCCACAGTGTTATTAAAGGCGCAGGTACACCTAAGGCGCAAAAGGTCCCTGGAGTTTAGGCGCAAAGTGCAGGCGCACTCCTTTTCGAAGTAAGGCGCAATATTAAAATAAATAAATTTTAATAAGTAATAGTGTATTAAAACAATAAAATTAAGTAAAAAAAATTCAAAACGTGATAATTAATAAACAATAGCCTTATTATTTCCTCATTCATATGACTTTATTAAGAGGAAGTGCATTTTCATTCAGGAATACAATAGCAATAAAGCAATCTTCACAGCAATCTTCACATTATAAAGCAATCTTCACATTAACTGGCATTACAAAATACAACAGCAATCTTCTAGAGATAAATTACTTAATACACCAGAAATCAAAGTCCATGACCTCTCTATATAAGAGGTTGAATTATGTCGCATGCAAATCTTGGTACAAGAAACAAATTGGCGAAGAGGAGACTATGAACAAGAACAGCGAGAGAGAGAGACTATAGAGCAAAAGCTCACCCGAGATAGAGAGAGACTATGAAAGACTGAGAGCTTCACTTCACGAGAAGAGCAGCTGCTTCAATTGACTTGACCAGCAGCTGGGCGAACTGGCGAAGAGAAGCAGCAATCGTGGCTGAAGCAGCAGACGATCGGCGAACTGGCGAAGAGGAGCAGCAATCACGGGCCTCGAGGCTGAAGCAGCAGCAGCAATCGCGGCGAACTGGCGAAGAGGAGCAGCAGACGATCGGCGAAGATGGGACTTGGGAGATGCGACGGCGGCGATCGGCGGTGATGGGTTATGCGACGGCGAGGTGAGACTTGAGAGTGAGACCGTGAGAGATTTGGTCGTGACTCGTGAGTCTGCTCAGCTGATTTGGGGTTTTTAGGTTTTAGTTTTAGTAAGGAAATCAACAGCCCATGTGAAGCCACGAATTCAAATTGAACGGTACTATTCTTGCGCCTAGCTATGCGCCTCCACCACCGCTGCGCGCCTAGCACCTGGGCGCACTGGGGGCGTGCCTTCTTGAACGCGCTGCGCCTAGGCCTAGGCGAGGCGCTGAGAGTGAGCCTAGTCGTGCCTTGCGCCTAGGCGCACGCTTAGGCGCGCTTTTAATAACACTGCTCGTCCATAATCACCGGTTTCTATTGTACAAGCATACTTAAAATGTCTAACGCACCAACAAAAGATGTGAGGTGCGAATCATCTCTAATTTCCTCGGCGACCGTAACAAGCTATCAAATCGAAGGGCAAAGTGGAGCAGGTATTTGAGAGCTACAAAGTCAGTTTATCTGTTACGTTCAAGCTGCTGGAATTTAAGCTCATAATTAAAACAGGCACACTAGTACAATAAGATAACAAAGAGAAAATAAAAAAACTATCAGATAGAGAGATATGGTCAAGGATATTTAACGTGGTTAGGCCTACTGTTAGAGAACTTTCTCTTTCCATAACTATTTATTAAAACAAGATTTGATTTTATCATTCGGACTCTGTCATTATCTCATTAATTTTCTCTTAATGAATAAAAACTCTATGATTTTCCTCCCTTTCATTAGTACTATTGCAACTGAACTCAGTACTAAGTATCTAAGCTATGAGTATAATGGATTCTTAAGTCTATCAAAAGTTATAAGTAATATGCTTGAACTCTTGAACCCTACAGCAAATATTTTCAGAATTCCAACCACTTCTTCCCGCCAACCAATTATAAACTTTCATTGTCACTTTGGACCTAAAATATTACTGAGGCATGCTTAATAAATAACCATTCACCAAACTATGTGAACGTTCGAAAACACGCTTCATAGAGATCATTTAATAGGATTTCAGAATAGGTGGAAATAACTGTGATCGTTATAAAATATATTTTCAAAATGGCACTTGCACTCAAATATGAAAATACACTTGAAAAGAAAAAAGTATAGTTACTTATTTATATTCAACCATTCGATTCTAGCTCGATTCAACAAATGAACTGATTATAGCTCGATTCAATAAGTAACCATTCACTCAATTTGGCTCACGGCCTTCCTGTAGAACATTTAACCAGCCTACCAACACGTCCACTGTCATTATTTCCCTGTAGATGATATTTAATTTTGAGGTCCATCAACTTAGTTTCAGAACTAAAACACGTCTAAAGCTAGCATCCCACTGCCAGAGTCGACTAATTTAATTACTCCATCCACGTGCATTAAGGTATTCTTATATCGTCACAATTTCTCACTAAAGCTCATTACACGTTAGTCTTCTATGGATATCTTTTAGAATCCTTATCTTCTAGTTTGCCTTATTGAGATGCATCATTCAACAACAATATCAACATTTGAACCTGCTCTTCCGCCAAACCACCCCGCGCTCTCACGCACCTTGGCCTTGGTTGGGCACTCCCCAACCACTTCTAAAACTTAACGTTGACGTTGCCTTTGTGGGTAAACCGGGTTCTGCTGGTATTGGTGAAGTTATTCTTTTGTTTTTTTTTTTTTGGTCGAACGGGAACTACATTAACTAAACCACAAAAGTACAACCTAAAGGCGCACAAACGAACGTTTGGCCCTGGAAATAACGTACCAAAAGTACAATAAAGAGAGCACAAGTTGAGACTTGACGCTAGAAATTAAAGTGGCCGACATGGCCTTGCAAGAAAACGGAAGGGATAAGTATTACCACTGTTGGATTTACAAAATCCAGATCGAATGGTAACGGGGTGGAAGAGATGTAGCGGGACATCAATTCCAAGGGCCGCACGAAATGACAGTTTAAATTACTGCCGCGGTTATGGTCGGATCCTAAGGTGGAACGAGTTATCAAGGCCGGATCTGAAAGATCCGCAGCTCTAAGAGAGTCGGCTTCATCCATCTCAATTAGATCCTTTATCTTCAATCCACAAACCCTCCAAATCGGACCCGCGTCATAGATTGCAAACCGAACCAGCTTGATCGGAAGTCCGGATCTGAAATAACATTTCAGATCTGAGGTTTGCGAGAGCGAAGGAGGAGAATTATGGCTGAAGATCTTCCGATCTAAGGGTGGGGGTGGAGATCGGGGGGTGGATGACGATGTTGGCGAATGGCGGCAGAGGCGAGATGCCGAGGAAGGGGGGGGCAAAAGACACGAACATCAACAAGAGAAGGAGGGCCTCCCCTTCCATCCTCACAGCCATGGAAGTTGAAGGAGGAAGGGGCGGTGGCGGCGCTATATGGAGAGAAGAGGAGCACAGGACTTTAGGTTTTTTTTTTTCTCTCTATTTCGGGCATGCTTTATGTGGTCTGGTTATTCATCTCGGTACTGCCACTAACATTATTGTGAAACTACTTCTTGTTCCACGAGCACTTCACATTGTCCACGACTTGTAGTTATCTTATGTTGTCATTGAATTTGATTATTTTGTTGCTTTGTCTTGTTTGCACAGGTCCCTTGCGAGCAACCAATGACTCCCCCCTTTCTCTCCGTCACGACTGTTTGACACTCCTCCATCATTACCCGTACAACTTTCTTTTTGCTATCACGAGGCTAACCTAATTGCTGATTGATTAGCTAAAGCCGCTAACCTTCACGGTTCCGTATATAGTACTTTTGGTCATCCTTTTGATGGCATTACTCCTTTGTTTATTTTTGATATCCCATTTGCTTTTTGATATATATGGTTAAATTTTGCCACAAAGGATTTCTACTATGTAAATAGTTTTTGGAGTAATGTAAATATCTTCAGTAGTTGACCAAAGAAAAGAACATACGAACCTCTGTTACGTAGCTAAGAAAACTATACTATTGTCTCGGAGCATAGAGCTGAGATTCATTTCTCCCTTCCAAGACCCAGTGAACTGACAATATCCAGAAGGTCAGAAACAAAACGCATGAGGGCGCTTATTGTTGCCAAGTCGATGTTAAAACCCCGTAGTCTAGGGGTAGCCACTTCTTGTTACGACGCAAGTGCAAGCACGTCCTTGGCCACTGGTTTTGAAGTTATGTTAAGCATGATAACATCGTTCAACTCATTCTCTAACAACTTAAACTTTTAGAAGTAGATGATAACTTAGCATGATATCAGAACTCTAGTTGGTTATTTGTGTACTTGGTGGCGGTACACCTTGATATGTATCTCTACGTAATCGGAAACTTGCACTTAAGGGAGAGTGTTAAGCATGATAATATTATTGAGCTCATGCTCTAACAACTTAAGCTTTTAGAGCCGATGACAACTCAGTAAGTCTATATATATATATATATATATATATATATATATATATATATATATATATAATATATATAATAAGCGAAGCGTGAATTTATTTGTGCGACACATCATCACAGAGATATGACTTCATTGCTTGACATGTCATCATTATGTTTTTAATGTGAAATGGAATTATAACTATTATAAGTGTTACTAAATGTTTAAAATATTATATTGGATGGGGTTCTTATTTTTTGATAGGTTCTTATTTCTTGATAAGTTAATTTACATATTACTAAGCCTTATACAATTGAAAACTAACTCTAAACGTTCTAACTCTAACTGATTGATGAACTAACTTATTATAACTTAATTTGACTATTGTATTCTTAAAATCACTTTCTAATATGAATATAAAAATTCATCTATCTTAAAAACGAAAGTAACATACTAGATAATATTGAGCATATTATCATGGATGGGGTTCTTATTTCTTGATAAGTTAACTTTCATATTACCAAGCCTTATATAATTGAAAAACTAATTCTAAATATTCTGAAACTCTAACTGATTAATGAACTAATTTATTAACACTTAATTTTAACTATTGTATCTTTAAAACGAAAATAACATACTAGATTTAGAAGAGAAAAAAATGACGCTACAATTAAGAATACTAGCTAATAGACCCGTATAAATGCACGGGTTGAGATGAAATTTGATCGGGTTGAGAGACAATCTGATTTTCTCATGAATCATATATTATAAAATAGTCGATTATGTTTTAAATTAAAAGAGTAACAAATAAAATGACTTTCACTGAGTTAATGCATATATACATGATAAAACGTAATAATTGAAATTACTCTTGTATATAAATTTTATGAATAAATTTGTAATATCTCGAAATTTTTCGGAGTATTAGCCACTCAATCGATCAATGCTTACTTATTCAATCATCTTGATTCTACTAAGAATACCCCAATACATATATTAGAGTTTCTACAATAACTCAAATGTTCAAATCATTGTTCCTAAATGCAAGGACTACATATATTAGAGTTTCTACACACGAATTTCCCTCGCAGAGGCTTAAGTAAAGAAAACAATGAAAATCAAGTCTAAACCAGCTCCATAATCAAGCTCTAGCTAATCCAAGAATCTACTGATGTTTATTACCTGCAAAAGAGAACAGAAAAAGGGAGTGAACTTTCGAGAACTCAGTAAGGTCGCTCAAAATCCATAAGAGGAAATGGGAATACAATAATTGTCAGATTTACTTCAAACGATAGGGAAGAGATTCAACTCAGTCCCTTGAACCAAATCAGATACAATTAGCAATGATTCCAATTTCACTGAAACGATGCAGACGATATTGAACATGAGTAAATTTGTAAAGCCACACAGGCAGTGCATGGAAACACTTAGCAAAGCCACACAGGCAGTGCAGGGTAATCACTTAGCAAGGCCACAAAGGCGATGCTCAATAACACTGTAGTTACATATGCATATGAATTCTAGCTAGACTCTCAAGGTACAAGCATCTCCTAACAATAACAGATCATCCTTATATCACCCCCGATACAGACCATCCTTATAACTCCTCAATACACTAACTCATATCAATACACAGAATATAATAATCAATAATGCAACGAATAAATCAATGCCCAAAGAGTAATAAATACCGAGAATCAATGAGGAATTTAAATAAATGCTTAAGGCTCAAGAATAAGGTATTAAAGGCAAATAACGCATTCTCATAACAAATATAACAGAGTCCAAAGAAATTCGATAGCAATTTTGAAAAAATATACAAGGACAAATTGATGAATTGAGATTCGGATATAAATCCCTTATCTCGATCCAAGCTATGCGCTCCCTACTATTCAACCTTGTTCAAACCTCGAATTTACCTAAATNGGGGAATTAATTTTTAGTATTCAACCTAGCCTCTCAAACTATTAATATAATTCTAAATCTTAATTGTTGCTCACTCTTAATGTAAACGAAAACATATCGGATTCCTCGAACGCCTAAACCTAATCGATAACCCTACACCCTCTGTGACGCATTAAGACACTCCAAAATGATAATAAATTCATATAAAATAATTCTATACCTTAAACCAGTATAACAAGTTACAATATAAATTTTCTGAATTTTTGGATATTTTTTAATTAAAAATGATTTTCTTAAATACTAGAAATGCCCAAAAATAACAATTAATGCTTCTAGCTCAAATCAAAGTTCCATAATTTTTATGATAGCTTCAAAGTATATAAGAAAAATACTAAAATAGAAATTAGGATATAAAAAGAACCGAAACCATTTTAAAATCATTCATTTTGTTAAATCAAATGCGATACATGTTAAGGTACTAAATCAACTGAGAAATTTATGAAACTTTAACTGAGCTTTCATTTTGCTATAAAATCATTGCTGCAATGTTTTAATATTAATTTTAAAGGTTCAAAACAAAATTTAGAATAACTGCACTTGCAAATATATTAAAAATACCAAATGATATCAGAAATATATGAAATTTTTATATAAATTCTAATATTGCCCTAAGAACCTCCCCGTAATTTTTTGACAACTGTGCAAGCACAGTGTACCACCTTAATGCACAAACCCATTACTGTGTACCCACTTTCTTCCTTTCTCTCAGCCACTGTCCAGAAACTCAAACTCACACACCCGACTGTCTTTCTTCTTCACTCAGCCAAGACTCCTCCACCATTTCTTATGCACTCACACGTTGCTACACATTAAGACACACACTAAAACATCTGACCTGTATTATTCCATCTAAAACACACACATATACACATCATACATACATACAACACGCACTATAGTTTTTTTTTGGTGCACATACAACACACACTATATATAGTGCACACAGCTTCCATACCCTCAAGACAGTGGGTCTCCCTTTTGTTTGTTTAGCACTCATGCACTCACCCTCACTCACATCACACGCACAGACACACATTTCACACATGTAAAACACACATTGCTGTGTATACACAACACCTATTTACCCACAAACATATACACAGTCTCTCTTTCATCTCACACAGCAAAAACAAACACCCACATATTATAGACAAACACACACACACGCAGCTTTTGGCTGTTCTCTATCACCCACCTACATTTCAAAATTTTTTACTCACTATAACACACACATGCAAATTTCTCACACTTTTCACACCCACAATCATACATCATCCCACACAGGCTTTATCACTCACAAATCACACTCTCCACCAAGTTGGATTTGATCGGTCTAATCCAATTAAGTGGCCTAGCGAGTCATACTAATGTTGATTATTTATTTAACTTGGACATTAATTAATTATATTGGCTAAATAACTTTATGGGCCCATTTGATTTAGCATCCAATACACTAATGATTTATAGTGTATAAAAGGCTTATAGACCCTAATCTCTTAACTTTAATGGACAGTTGAGATTTGGCAGGCTTTAGGGTTGATCCCACTATTCTCTCTATATAAATATCTTTTCTTCTTGGAGGCTAGGGTATCATTATGTTTTGGCCACTCTTTGCCTCCTAGACTAAAGAAAAAAATGCATCACTCTATTCCATCATCAAGAATAGAGAAGAGTAGTGAAGATCAATAGCAAGGGGATATCGTTCGCTTCCGCATCTTGGCGTTCTTTCATCATCGGAATAAATATCTTGGTAATCTATGGCTTCTTTCGATTTCGGTGAGTTCGTAACCCTATTGTTCTTATGTTTATGTTATTGTAAGATTCTAATGATCTTGATGATGGGGTCAAGACGAATGAATAATGCTAACATGTGGTATCGGAGCCGCGTTAATGAATTGCAAGAACATAGAACTTCCCTTTTAAGTTTGTTGGAATAATTGATGAATTATGCCTAACGTTAAAGTAAGGAAAAAAAGAAACGGGGGTTGCGCCAAAGGTAGGTTTCCAAATTACTTTGTTATAAATTTGGGCCGTTAAAAGTAAGGTTGTGGCCTGTTAGTGAATGTGCTGAAAGGGCATGTGGCCTGTTTGGGCCGTAAGGCATGTGGCCCATGTCTTTGGTATTTTGTTACTTAGCCAAAAAAGGTCATGTGGCCTGTTAAGTGACCCAACAAAAACAAAAGTTATTTATGCCTGTTTTGGGCATGTTTTGTGGCCTGCTGTCTAGGCATTTAGGCCAACGAACTGGGGGCTATTTTCGGCTACTTAAATTTGGGCCTGTTATGGCATCTTCAAAGAGGCTTGTAGATACTGAATTGGGCCTGTTTGGTCATTTTAAAATAGATTTTCAAAAGGGTTTATGTATTTTAATTGTGCCTATTAAAATTGTTTATTTGATATGTTAATATTGATAACATATGTATATTAATATTGGCTTATTATGGGATATTGATGAATATAACGTGCCAATATTATTATAATTTCAAGAATTAGTCTAAAATACAAGATCATGCCAAAACTTTATGCTTTGTTTGGCATGTCTAGACTATGATAATGAACTTGAAATAATTAGTGGTACTTACTTATTTAGGCAGTAAGCGGTCTAACGGAAGTTTATTGTCTTTTATAAGCTGAGATAATGATAAACCACATCACGTTACGCTTATCAATTAAAATATTAATCGGCCCAACGGAAGATTATAATTTAATTTTTAACCGGAAAGAAAGAAAATAATAAGTTGCACGGGTCAAATTATTTTCTGCCCAACGGTAATATAATTCGTACTCATGTTATTTATAATGATTTCCAAATTGTTAAGGATGGAAAAACACTTGTATGTTAATAATCGGCCCAACGGAAGGTTATAAGTGATATGTTAATTTTTTCCTTTTGAGAAAGGTTTTGTGTATTTACCTTTTTCATACAAATAAATTGTTTATCCCTCAATTTAATTTATTCGGTTAAATGATGAACTAATTGTCTTCATCATGTGGATTTTCGGTACTAACGTGCAAGATTATTGTTATGGTTTAGCGTATAGTCCTGCTGCAATTACTGGCTATCTTTCCTCTATTGAATCATTGAGCGGCACCAATTTTAGAAAATGGAAAGAGCAGATTAGCATAATCCTTGGAGTTATGGATTTGGATTATGCTTTACGGGTTGACGCGCCTGCTGCCCTTACGGCTGAAAGCTCTACTGAGCAAAATGCGTCTTATGAAAAGTGGGAGCGTTCCAACTGCATATCCCTAATGATTATGAAAGGCTCCATTACGACTGCTATTCGAGGAGCCATTCCTGACTCGGATATTGCTAAGATGTACCTTGTTCATATTGAAGAACAGTTTCAGGGTTCTTCCAAGGCACATGCTACTACTCTCATCACTAAAATGGTTACGCTCAAGTACAATGGATCCAACGGTGTTCGTGAGCATATTTTTACGGATGAATGATATGGCTTCTCAACTAAAGGTTTGGACATGGAAATCTCTGAAGGTTTTCTCGTGCACTTTATTATGATTTCCTGTGCAGTTTGGTCCTTTTAAGATCAACTATAACACGCTGAAAGAGAAGTGAAAGACGAGCGAATTGATTTCCATGTGTGTCCAAGAAGAAGAGAGGCTAAAGTCTGAACAACCTGGTAATGCTCACGTTGCCATAACTGGTCCATCTAAAGGAAAAGGAAAAGGAAAAGGAAAAGGAAAAGGAAAGAAATTTGGCAAAGGTAATGCGCAAGGGAATAAGAGTGCTTCTGTAACCAAGACTGACAAGGCAAGCTCTTCTGGTACCAAGGGTTCTTCTGGTCCCAGGTGTCACTTTTGTAAGGATAAAGGACATATGAGGAAAGAATGTCATAAATTCAGAGAATGGTTGGAAAAGAAAGGTAATTTATCTATTTGCGTTTGTTATGAGTCTTATACAATTGATGCTCATTTAAATACATGGTGGGTTGACACAGGTGCAACTGTGCACATAACTAATTCATTGTAGGGATTCCTTTCCGCGAAGAAGTTAAACAAAGGGGACCGTAATGTTCTAGTAGGAAATGGAGAGAAAGCTCAAGTTGAAGCTGTAGGAACTCTCCGTTTAGTTTTGGAGAGTGGCTTCAATTTGGATTTAGTTGATACTGTTTATGTTCCCAGTATGACTAGAAACCTTATTTCTATTTCTAGACTTGACGCTTATGTATATTTGTTTAAGTTTGAGAATAAATGCTTCTCTAATTTCCTTTATTCTAGAGTTATTGGTTCTCGTTTGTTGGAGGAAAATCTCTACAAATTACGTTTGAATGCTTCTTTTACTGAATCCTTGAAAACAATGAACGTGAATGATGTAGTTACTAAAACTTTGTGGCAAGAGAAAATGAGAGAATGCAAATTCTGCTAAATTGTGGTATGAACGTCTAGGTCACATATCACGAGGCAGATAGAACACCTCATTAAGGATGTAATTCTTCATTCTTTAGATTTCTCAGATTTTGACACATGTATTGAATGTATTAAAGGAAAATTTGTAAAAGGCAATAAACGTGGTGCCACTCGAAGTACGGGACTGTTTAAAGCTTATCCACACTGACATTTGTGGACCTTTCCCTACACCGGGTATTGGTGGTCATAGATACTTTATCACCTTTATTGATGACTATTCTCGTTATGGATATGTTTACCTCATTCATGAAAATTTCGATTAAATTGCAATGTTTAAGACTTAAAAAGCCGATGTTGAAAATAAACTCCATCTAAAGATTAAAGTTGTAAGATCTGACAGAGGAGGAGAATATTATGGAAAATTCTCTGAAACGGGTCGTAACCCTAGTCCTTTTGCCTTGTATTTGGAAGAATGTGGCATCGTTGCTCAGTATACAATGCTAGGTACACCCCAGTAAAATGGTGTAGCTGAACGGCGAAATCGTACCCTCATGGATATGGTACGAAGTATGATATGCCAAAGCACTCTACCAGAGTTTTTGTGGGTTGAAGCACTTAAAACAGCTGTGCATATTCTTAACAGGGTTCCTAATAAGTTTGGGCCTAAAACATCTTTTGAATTGTGGACACAGAGAAAACCAAGTTTAGAGTATTTTCATGTGTGGAGCTGTTTAGCTGAAGCAAAAGTTTACAATCCACATACTAAGAAACTCGATCCCAAGACCATAAGTTGTCATTTTATAGGTTACCCTGAAAGGTCTAAGGTTTCAGATTTTACTGTCCATCACATACCACTAGAATTGTTGAAACTAGACATGCAGTTTTTTTTTAAGATGTTGAGTATAGTGGGAGTAGTACACCAAGAATAATAAACCTTGAAGAAATTCGGGATCATGTTTCTATTCCTGTTATCCAAAAGGTTGGTGTGCCATTAACTCATATAGAGGATAACGATGCACCCGAGGTAGTACCTAATGATGTGCCCCTATTATGGATCCTGCTCCAATTTCTGCTAATGAGCAACATCTTCGAAGATCAGGAAGAGAGAGACGGACAACCATCTCTGATGATTATATTGTGTACCTAGATGAGGCTGACTATAATCTAGGCATAGGAAATGATCCCACATCCTTTAAAGAAGCTATTATGAGCGATCACTCAACTCAATGGCTTGAGGCCATGAAAGATGAGTTAGAGTCAATGAAAATAAATGAAGTTTGGGACCTTGTTGACTTGCCTGAAGGGGCCAAAGTTGTAGGCTGTAAATGGGTCTACAAAACTAAGCTAGATCCTAAAGGTAATGTCGAAAGATACAAGGTTAATCTCGTCGCTAAAGGTTTCACTCAAAGGGAGGGGAAAGATTATAATGAAACATTTTCTCCTGTGTCGAAAAATGATTCCTTTCAAATATTCATGGCGTATTATGATTTAGAGCTACATCAAATGGATGTAAAGACTACATTTCTTAATAGTGACTTACATGAAAATGTCTATATGAGGCAACCAGAAGGGTTTATGGTTGAAGGCAAGGAACGCATGAAATGTCAGTTGAAGAAATCTATATATGGTTTAAAGCAAGCCTTTGGACAATGGTGTCTTAAGTTCCATGATGTGATTAGTAAATTTGGCTTTAAAGAAAATGCGGTGGACCAATGTTTATACCTAAAGATTAGTATAAGTAAGTTTATCATTCTAGTTTTGTATGTAGATGATATCTTACTTGCTAGTAGTGATATGGATATGTTGCATGAGACCCAAAATTTTTCTTTTTAAGAAATTTGATATGAAAGATCTTGGAAGGCCTCTTATGTTATAGGCATTGAGATTCACCGACATAAGTCTCATCGAATATGAGGACTGTCCCAAAGAGCCTATATTGATAAGGTTCTCAAAAGGTTCAACATGCATAACTGTGCTCCCACTGTTGCCCCTGTTTGTTAAGGGTGACAAATTTAGTTTGCTACAATGTCCTAGGAATCAACTGGAGCAAGACGAAATGGAGCGTATTCCCTATGCATCAGCAGTTGGGAGTCTTATGTATGCTCAAGTCTGTACTCGCCCAGATATAGTGTATGTTATTGGCATGCTTGGACGTTACCAAATAAACTTAGGTATGGGTCATTGGAAAGAATCCAAGAAAGTCATGTGCTAGTTACAGGATACCAAGGATTTCATGCTTATCTATAGGAAATCAGATAACCTTGAGGTTATTGGTTATTCCGATTCCGATTATGCAGGGTGTGTGGATACCCTGAAATCCACATCAGGTTATGTCTTCATGCTCGCGGGAGCAGGTGTTTGATGGAACAGTGCTAAGCAATTACTAATGGCTTCTCACACCATGGAGGTAGAGTTTGTGGCATGTTTTGAGGCTTCATGTTACAATGTATGGTTGAGGAACTTCATTACGGGACTTAAAGTGGTTGACACCATTTCGAGACCACTGAAGATATTCTGTGACAATCAGGCTGCTGTTTTCTTTTCCAAGAACAACAAATCAAGTGGTGGAACGAAGCATATTGAGATTAAGTATCTTGTTGTGAGGGAAAGAATTCAGAATCAAATAGTGTCTATTCAGCATATCAGTACGATCGCTATGTTGGCGGATCCCATGACGAAAGGCTTACCACCCAATCTCTTTCGAGAACATGTTGCTAGCATGGGTTTGGTTGATAGCCTTTCCCTTAGATGATGGGTTTTTTATTTGAGACATTTATTTTTGTGATCACCTTTGTTTTGGATTCTGGATATTATGATTATGGTTTGTTACTTCTCGTTAAAAGTGCACATTTGAGGTATTCTGAAACAAACACTCATGTAAGGATCACATGAACTCGTTCATATTGTTATTTATTATGGAACAATGCAGTTCATGTCTATTAAGCTGTTTGACTGTCATATTTGGCAAAAGTTCTGAGATTGTAACCGGAGAACGGTGTTGTGGCGTTGAGAGGCATAGATACTATCTTCGATTCATTTTAGTATTTTTGTTAAATTTGGCCTAACTTACGGGATGTTTTGTTTAATTTTGTTATGTCAAAACTTATGACGTTAACCTTAGTAAAACCCTTGGCCAAGTGGGAGAATGTTGGATTTTATCGGTCCAATCCAATTTGGTGATCTAACAGATCATACTAATGTTGACTATTTATTTGACTTGGACATTAATTAATTAAATTGGCTAAATAATATTATGGGCCTATTTAATTTTAGCATCCAATACACTAATGATTTATTGTGTATAAAAGGCTTATAGACCCTAATCTCTTAACTTTGATGGACTGTTGAGATTTGGCAGGCTTTAGGGTTGATCCCACTACTCTCTCTATATAAATATCTTTTCTTATTGGAGGCTAGGGTATTATTATGTTTTGGTCACTCTTTGCCTCTTAGACTAAAGAAAAAATACAAAACTTTATTCCATAAAAAAGAATAGAGAAGAGTAGTGAAGAACACCAATACCAAAGGGGATACGTTCACTTTCGCATCTTGACTTTCTTTCACTATCGGAATAAAACTCTTGGTAATCTATGACTTCTTTCGATTCCAGTGAGTTCATAACCCTATTGTTCTTATATTTATGCTATTGTAAGTTTCTAATGATCTTGATTATGGGGTCAAGATTAATGAATAATGCTAAAACACCATGGCTGTAAACAGCCCCCCTCCCTTTTTCTCCTTCCGTGGAGTCACACTAAACACATATTCTTCACATCAATTACACACACAACACATCCCACACATCCCACACATTTCACATGCACTGACTCACGACCTCAACTCCCTTGTGCAAACCATGGCTGCACCGAAGTACATACCCACGGCTACCCCATGCACACGGTTGTTCCTCTCTAACGGCAGCCCCTAACGGCTGTCTCTTTCTCTAATCCGCATAGCCACACACGATCACAGCGTATATACGCCACTGGTATCACCACGGCAGCCATTAATCTCCCTCATCTTTTCTCACTTCTATAAATTGATGCACCCACATATTCTACGTAAATGCTGAGATATACACAAAAAGACGTTGAAAATTGCAAGAAGCTTACCGAAAATTATCACTACGATCGCCGGAATCCGACACCGTCAGTCTCCTCTTCCTCTCTTCACTACAAGAAAACAGGCTTTTAGCGACGGAGAAATCCGTCGCTAAAAGCCCAAAATCCGTCGCTAAAAGAATTAGCGACGGATTCACCGTCGCTAAAAATCCCTCGTATAAAAGCCCGTCACTAATAGTTTAGCGACAGAATTTTTAAATCCGTCGCTAAATATGTCATTTTTACCGACGGATTTATTTTTCATTAGCGACGGATATTCCGTCGCTAATTATATTTTTAGAATTTTAATTTATTTTCTTTTTTGTCAAATTAACGACAAATTAAATATTTTAGCGACGGAATATTACGTCGCTAAAAAACTTATTTAGCGACGGAATATTCCGTCGCTAAATAACTGATTATACTTTAGCGACGGAATTAATCCATCGCCAAAAGTTAATTTTTTTTTATTTTTCAATTACCCAGACCTGTAATACAATTTTCAATTCTCAACAACAACGCGCAATAATCAATACAGAAAGAAATATATATAATCAATTATAAAAAAATATTTAATATAAAAAAACTCATATATGTACAAGCCGGGAACCGGATACAGCCGCATAGTCAATCATTTTTTAAGTTAATAGAATAACAAATAGAAAGACTTTCACTGTGGTAATGTACACATATAGGCATAATAAAAGATAATAGTCAAAATCACTCATGTATATAAATTATGAGTAAATTAAGCCACTTCTTAATGAGGATTAGAATAATATTGACGATAACTGTGTAAAATTATTAAAATGTATCTCATTTTAGTGCATTATTATGCTAAAAGATTAAATTAATATATCTAAAACTTAAGGTAAAAATGTATCGAGTTTTCGTTACCATGATAATTTTCTGGTTCTTTATATCCTTCTTTCATTTTTATGTGTCAGAATCTAGTCACTATCGTTTGCATAGTCATATCAGGATCGCATAAAACGTTGTGGGTTAGGCTATTCACACCCAGAAGGAGAAAACAAAATTAACATGTTTTGTTCAATTAATTTATCACTATGTGATTTGGTTAAAGGAAATGTCAAATGGAGAAATTTTTTTTGTTAATGCCTAAGTTACAATACTTATATATGTACAAAAAACCTAATATATTGTGTCTCAGAAAAAATAAATTGGCTTTGAATTAAGATTTGTGAAATTTTGTTGGCAAGACATAAATAAAGACTAATAGTTAAATCACATTTTCATATGGTTTTGTAATCGCCATTTTTTTTATACTCAGGATTATTTACAGCATTAATGTTGAAGTGTACAAAATAAAGTATTCAAAAATTAAAGCATGCAATAAATAAATAATTATTTCATGCAAAATGATAATTTCACTTTATTTTAATATGTTAGCAGTAATTTTATTTTTGTATAGAAAATAGAGCTTCAGAAGTTAAACATTCAAGAAATTAAACACAACTATATATATTTTCAATTATTTACTTACTCACATTTGAATGAAATTTTTACCAATACTGAAATTATTGTCGAATTAGATACAAATTACCGTCTTTGCATTGAAAATCATAAAAGAAGGTAAAAATGCACAAACTACTTATTTGGTAAATTATTATGTAGACCTAAATAACCTACTAATACG
The DNA here is from genome assembly GCA_033065855.1 of Escallonia rubra. Lineage (NCBI taxonomy): Eukaryota > Viridiplantae > Streptophyta > Magnoliopsida > Escalloniales > Escalloniaceae > Escallonia > Escallonia rubra. The sequence goes on along the minus strand of JAVXUO010001807.1, from coordinate 46,947 downwards.
TGCCATGAGAATAGAGTTTCAAACAGAAATAGTTAACACGTGGAGCTATTTTACTTACTTTAAAATAAGCATCCTTTTAAAATATAAATTAACTTTATAAAGAGATAATGTAATGTTGTGTAGTGATGGTATATGGGTTTATTGTCACAATAACCATCATTTCTATCCCCGTGACTGCATATATATCATAACTATAATTACCTCAATCACTATTACGACTACTATAATCACCATTGCCATGTATGGCATCGGTGCACCAACCCGACAACATAACCACGTGTACAACCACCATCATGCATGCCAGTACCATTACCTCCAATTACTGCCATCACAACCATTACAATTACCATTATATTATCGTTGTCACACACAACGATCGCTACCCCACAAACCACCATTACCATCATCATAAATACCACTGCCACTTGTACCGTCACAGCCACCTTCAATGTCACCACCACGCCTACCGCCACTATTGCTCTATGTGGGAACAAAAACGTTACTAAAAGAGGAAGTCTTAAGAAAATATATATGAGCTCTTAGTCCTAGGATACAATATACATATCGATTTTCATTTGAATTTACTATATCATGTTATCACTAATAGACTAATACATCCACCACCTTATGGCTAGCATTGCCATTAGTACGACGACAACCATCATTAATGTCACCACAACCATCATCACTACCACCACGTTAAAATAATTATGACCAACCCAACCACTATCGTCGGCTTCGCCACCACATGTCACACCTACCACTACTATAATTTGACTAGCACATGCAGCATCCATGTCACACTTTTAACCTTACCACTACCCCCACCGACACTATTGGATTTGCCTTTCAGATCCCGAGCATTTCCTTGACTCAACCATAACCGTAACCATTAACATGGACCAGCCCATGTAACCACCGCCATACAAGAAGAGCTATCTATGTTTTAATCATCCATCCAAGAGGAAAAATTCAAAATTCATTTAGTTTTTTATATATTCTATTTCCCAAACTCAGCTTATCTGCCTTATCACAATCTATCCGCAAATTATTCACAATTATTTTCTCTAAAATTCAATTTTGAAAGTTTTTGGTCAAAACAAAGTATAAGATGTTAGTAATAAAAGATTGATGCATAAGACTCATAAACTTATCCTAAAGCTTGGAGATAAGATTCCTCAAAAACATAGCTCTTGCAATCTCGAAGCCTAAATTAGAGAGTTCCTCAGCCTTCTTTCATCATTTCAAGAAATATGGTTACAAAATAAAGGCATATTTGAATCAATTGGTAGAACCAATAAACAACGACAGAATCAACAGTGATCCAATGCGAAACCAAGTGTATGGCTGAAAAATTCAGGAGGATAAGATCTCTAGAAAAGACTTTAGTAATTTACCGAACGATTTTAGAGGCTCGAATGTTGATAAACCCTTGGTCTACCTTTTCATTCTTCTATGCTATCAACTAAAGAACTTGAAAAGGAATAAAGTATGGGCTAACCTGTTAGCAAAAATGTTTAAATATTTGAGAAGGAAGTACTTTCTTATGATTTGAACCTATATTTAGCAATGCTTACGCCTTTAGAGTGCTGTTAAAGATTGCTGCTATTTGCTAATTCCAAGCTCAGTTCTAATATATTTCCGCTAAAGATTTTTTTTTTCATACTTAAACACACATCTCCCAAGCGATAAAAATGCAATAGTAAGTTAAAAAATATGGTGCGTACATACATTGCTCGTGTCATAAATCAAAACCAAAAGATCCCTTTACCATTATGAATAGTTAAGAATAAACCTAGGCTAGAAAAGAGAAAACCCCCACTACTTGCCAACTTATATCGCTGTACCTATAGAACTGAGGCCAATGTATACATACTTTAAGACAAATTTTATTTAGCTTTTAAAAGTCATTTACCTAAATGTCCATCGTAATTTTGATATTACGAAACATTAGGAATCATATGGAACAATAAGCATTCTAAATACGAACTACTCAAGGTAAATTAAGACAAAGTCATATGATTAAATGAATACAATCAAACTAACGCGTTAAGTACATACCTATTGTTCTCGCTGAAAACTATAGCAGGTAACCTTGTAGTGGAAAAAGTACAGAAAAAGCATCAACCCAAACCAATATTATCAGTAGTGCATATAAAAAAATCGGGAAAAAAAAAACAAAAGGATGTGGACAGTTTGAGCCATAAAAGCTTTATCAAGCTTATAGTCCATGCCTCAAGTTTTTAGTCCATGCCAAAAAGCATAGATTTGATAGAGATATGGGGTTCATTTTTCTACTGGGAAGGAGTAAGAAATGCTGGTATGGCTAGGTTAAAAAACAAAATCCCAACCAACAACTAAAAGGAAATAAAACTGGTTTTCAGAATAAAAAAAGAAAGGAAACAGAATTGTTCCAAAACACTAACAGAGGTCAGCTTCTTGTTGTCATTTTGATGTTTGAAGCGGTTCAATTCCCATGAAAGCACCTCAAACTCCCATGGTCATACGTGTGGGTAAGTGTAGATATCTTAGTGATCTGCTTGTGAGCAAAAACAAATAAAAAATGATATACTAAATAAAAAAACTCATTTTTTTGCATAGACTTTGGGAGGATTGTCATTATGACTCCATATCATAAGCACGAAGTGTTTGTATATAGTCAGCAGACTACTCAGAATGCAGATATGCACACATACCACAAGGATCACATCGTCCCAAACGTGAGGAAGTAAAGTTGATTTTCGAAACACATGAAATTACATCATCCCAGACGATTACTTTAAAAGCCAGCGCAAGGAGAACAGGAAAATATGCAAGAAGATAAAAGCTGCTCCTAAAATCCACTTACAACGCTTGTTCTTCCTTGCCTTGCTCCCGCCCCGAGTTCCTGCACCCACTTCGTTAACATAAGGATTTACCCAAAAAGCTATGTTGCGAGGCTTCAAGCTGATTAAACAAACTGATGTCAAACCTTGGTTTCTGGAGTCTCCAATTCTAGTGATGCTCATGCTCCAAACCCCACATATGCTCACGATTGGAAAACAAAATAGCCAAAGAAGTTATAATACTCAGGTTTTGGAGATGAAGGCAAACTGAAATACACATATGATGGATGAAGATAGTAGTTAGCAAAGCATAGGATTGTTGAGATCAAGGATTCTGAAGAGTCCAAATTTAATTGAAGAATCTAACAAATTTTGGGGACTCTCAGAAAAGGAGTTGGAGTTGGAGCTGACATGGCAGGAGGAGAAGACTCAAAAATCTTACTTGTCAACCAACTGAGAGCTTATAAAATCCTATTTGGCGTAATTAGAGAGCCTTAATAATTCTATTTGTCGCAATTTTAAGCGAAGCTTTCAGCTTTTTATATAGACTAGTCCAGTAACCCTATATCATTTACCCACCACGTGCTCACTTCTAATCCCGAAATCGCTCAATTCAAAGCGCGCCTCGCATGCGGCTAACCTACCAAAAAATTCCGTACACTCCTTAACGCGTAAAAATATTCCAAATTTCTTAATAATTTACAATAAAGCACTTTTATAGCTTAAAACATTATAAAAAGTCGAAATATGAATTTTCTGAAATTTTGAATATTTTTGAATTAAAAATAATTTCCTTAAATGCAATAAAAACCCATAAATTGCCAAAATTGCTTCTAGCTGAAAATAAAGTCCCATAATTTTTATAACAGCTTTAAAATATATGTGAAAATTATAGAAATTTAAATCAGAAATTTATAAGGCATTAAAACTATTTTTAATTTATTCATTTTGCTAAAAACAATGCGATACGGAAACCATAGCAAATCAACTCCAAAAATCATAAAATTCAAACTTAGTCTTATTTATACCACAAGGACTTTACTATAATTTTCCCGGGAACATTTTCACGGTTTAAAGGCTTCAAAATAATTTTCCAAGTCTAAGCTTACAGAAAATATTAAAAATACATACGATTTCAGAAAATTATAAAATTGTACCAGAAATTCTAATATAGTCTAACGTATTATGCTTTAAAATTTCATGTACTAATGATTACTGTACACTATCCAATGATCGCGATGTACCTAACGCTACCCCGAATGACCGGTTCCGTACTTTTCTTCATCTTCTTCTTCCTTAATCTCTACATCAAAGACCAACATCAACACAAGCCTTACTCACACCAACTCACCAACCTGTAACTCACTTTATTTACCAAACACACATATATACACACACACACACACACACACACACACTTATGTGCACAGCACTATCACGTACACACATAAAATTACACCAACACACACCATCACCCAGCTCCATCTCTCCAATTTTTTTTCAATAGCTTCATCACTCATCAACCAGCTACCCCAATATATATATAAATACCCTTGCACACCCTTTTTATACACTCTGCTCACTCAATCTCACATACATATATATAAATATTACACACACTTGTACTCCATAACACACAGCACACAAGTCTCATACGCAAACATACACCACACAGCTTCTCCACACCCACTGCCCCTCCCACGGCATGGCTGAAAATTAACACATCTCCTACTCTTTCTTTCCTCCTTGTCCCTTACCCACACACTACACAAAACACACACTACACGGCTGCCTTACAGCCCTTCCACCTCCCTTCATTACACGCCTATAAACCACCCAAACACTCACATGAACCCAGAAATTTAATCCCCATGGCAGCCCCTCCATGGCTGTCCTCCTCACTCTCTCTCTCTAAGCCCCTATACACACGTCTATGTGCACATAGTGGCTGTCCCCATTTCCATTTCTCAAACCCATAACTCACTCTTGCCGTAAAGCAGCCCCTCATTCACGATACACACACATTCACTCACTCTTACGGCACACACACTTAGCCCATTTCTCTCCCACTTTTCTGAAACTCACATGCACACAAATATATACAACACACAGCCACCACTTTCACCCTCTCTCACCCTTGCCGTTTATACACACGCAACTCTCTTCCTCCTCCACCCACAGCCCACCATGATTGCTGCCATCAAAGTCTTCGCACGATCTTAAGATCGTCTTTTTCGTCAGCCGCAAAAATCCACAGAAAACCCTCCTCCGCAGCCATGGCTGCCTTGCACCCTTATTCCTTTTGCTCTCAAACCCACACAGTCGCACAACCCACGACAGCTCTAACGCAACCCCATAATATACTCATGTAATAATACCCACAAATACTCCTCACGCAATTACAAAACACACACCCAGCGTGCATGCTGCTCACTCTCTCGCATACCAAGTTCCCCCTTTAATTTCATAAACATTTAACTAAATAAGAAAGGAAAAAGGGTCTAGAAAACTTACCGGAAAAATCACGACGATCGCTGAAAACTCTGCCCTTCTTCCTCTCTCTCAAACTCTCTATCTCTCGGCCGAAACATCACATGAAGAAGAGCATTGACGGCTGCCCTATAGTATGTAGGTTATATATATTAAAACCCTAAACTGGAAAATCACAAAAAAAACCCCTTGAGCTTTCATTAGTCGCTCAAAAATTTACCCGAACTTTTCTATCATTACGAAAAGACCAGTAATAAATTATTTACTATAGTTTACGTGTCGAAAAATTTTAATGTGCTTGATTTGCTGTCCCGTGTCCTTTTTTGTCGCTAAAAGTGGCTACATAAAAGTTGGTCACGCTAATTGTCACAAAAACGTAAATCGGTATCACGTATATTGCATCCCTTAACTTATAACTTATAGTTCCTAAAGATTTAGTCGCTAAAGGTCACCGGCAAAATATCGTCTATGCATATCGACCTACAAATTGCGTATAAAAGTCTTGACTTAAATATAAATTAAATCACTAGGCAATATTACGGTTCGGGGTGTTACAGTGCATGTGTGTCTCTAATAAGTAGGAGTAAAAATGGAAGGTGATATGAAAACAAATATGATGATGTGTCGCATAAGTAAAAGGCGATGACATGTCGCAAAGTTAAAAAGGGTAAAAAGGGAAAAGACCACTAAAAAGAGCTTATGTGTCTCCTCCATAACGCACAACGCTTCGTATATTATACATTTATATCATTTGATATGATATGACGATCAAAGGAGAGTGAGCTTCCGAGAGGTCAGTAAGATCGATCAAAGATTTTACATTTAAACCAAATAACAACTTTTAAAACAGAGGAACAGAGCAATTCCAATTATTTTCTATATTCAATCAAATGATAATGTTTAAGAGGGTTTTCAAAGAAAACCATAGCTTTTCAATATAAACATAGGGATGAGTATCAACTCAATCCCTTAAATCAGTAGTCATTTAAAATACTTCAGGTGCAATAAAAAAAGATAGGAAATATTGAACATGATTAGTACACTAGAGCAAAGCCACTCCGGTAGTGCTCGATACGCTTTACATATGCATATGTAGACTGACTAGTCCATTTAGGTACTAGTTTAACCCAACCAATACACCATCCTTATGACTCCAGCAATACATACCGTCCTTATAACTCCCAGATTACTAACTCATGTCCACATTTACAGACCGTCCTTATAACTCCTCGATTACTAACTCATGTCCACATTTACAGACCGTCCTTATAACTCCCAGATTACTAACTCATGTCCACATTTACAGTGCAGTGGAGCTTGTGATTTAAGACTATATATTGATATTTAAGGCAATATTTATCGATAAATAAAGTGTGTTAAATACATATCGGGTACCTCTGCAGTTTGAGGTTATTAAGGCATATACTTTGTAAGTCACTCGACATTGTCTTTGAGTTGTGTACCAATCTTTGAAATAGACCTAATTAGATAAGGACTCAAGGTGTTTACGGTGGATATTCGTGATCAGTTATGATTGAGATCAACAATTTAAAGAGCACCAAATTTCGGGAACGAAGTTTTTATAAGTTGGGGAGAATGTAATATCCTAAACTTTGAATATATTTTTTTTAAGTTAGTTATTGACTTAGTTTAGTGACAGATTTCTTAAGACCACCTTTATCGATGTTTTTAACGCGAGACGAAATAGCTACTACTGAAGGGTTAAAAGAGTAACCAATATATATTTTTTACTTTAGTTAAAGTGATTAGAAAAACAATTATTTAAAAATATGAGAATGTACCTTGTTAATTTGATTAGAGAGGGAGCTAGATAAGAATTAAAGGGGAGGAATGAACAATTAGTACTCACTTTTTTGGGTTCTTCAGTTACAATACAGGGGGAGAGGAAGGAACAAAAGAAGAAAAGAAAAAGCAGAGAGTTTCGGTAGGAGAAATAGAGAAGGAAATAAAAGGGCGAAGAAGAAGAGAGATAGAAAAGAGAAAGAAATATAATTTCTCTCTTTCGGTTACTTAGAAGAACAAAGGCAGAGAAATCAAAAGATAGAGAGAGAAGGAGAAATTATACAGATAAGGGAAGCTACACGGGAAGAGGAAGAAAGAGAAGTACGACAGTCGTAAAACTCCAGCGAAGAGTCCAAAATTCCGGTGAGATTTCCACCTTTCTTTTCTGAATAAATCTACTGTGTAAGGAGATATATGTGTGTGATTGTGATTGACAAAGGGGGACAGGAGGCAAACATGTGGGTGAAAGAGTGTGTTTGGGGGTTTAGACTGGAAGGAGCCACTGTCGTGGCTGTGCTGGGGCTTACAAGTGATACTTGATATATATATATATATATGCGTGAACCAGAGTGAGTATGTAAATTGATGCATGGTTAAACAAAATAAAAAGGAGACCCACTGCCGTGAGGCAGTGGGTGTGGAAGGTGTGTGCTATATATAATGTGTGTTGTGTTTTATATATATGATGTGTATAAGTGTGTGTGTGTGTGTGTAAGTGAATGGATGAGTAGGTTTGTGAGATGTGTGAGGGGGGCAGCTATGGCTGTCCGGGACTGTGTGTGTGTGTATTCTTGGTTCAATGGGTAGATGAATTAGGTGTTAAAGTATGTATGTAATGTGTTTATGTGAGTTTAGCTTATATTTATGTTTTCAGAGTGTGTTTTAGGTGTGTAGTAGTTTAAGTTAGGTAAGGAAATCTGCTTGGGTGCTTTGGCAGTAGTGGAGAAGAGAGGTGTGTGTTATTAGGTGTATTACTGTGTGTGATTCATGAATAGTACTCGCAAAGTTAAATCCAAGCTAGCAGCCCCTGTTGGGATTTTTAAAATTCATTGAGCGACTGATTTAGGCAAAGTGTAAAGAAGAGAACCATGTTATTTTTATGAGATCTACCTTCTCAAAAATTTTGAGATTTTCCCGTGGTCGTGAAGAGTGCTAAATAATTTATCAATAATGAGAAGTTCCCGATTTAATTAAGGTATCAAATCAGACCGTTCTTATCCGAAATTTTTAGGGGAATCTTATTTTATGGAAATGGTTCAGTGTATGAAATGTTGTTGCGTTTCAACTCTGATAGCTAATTTTACCAAAAAAAACCTTCGAACGCTCGACCAGGTTAGCAGCTACGGACTTTTGAGCGGAAATTTTCTAAAGTGCTTTTTAGCCCAAAAATAACTTCAATATGCTTAAAAGCATTTGGGAATATTTCAGAACGTGAGCGACCAAGGGGATGTTTTTGTAATTTGCCACCCGAGCGGGGGTTTTGGTAATTTTGCCTACCAGAGGGTTGTTTTGGTAAAATTCACCTATAATAAGAGTATTGTAAGGATCCTACTTATAAGAAAGATATATTTTTGATTTAGTCACGAGGGGTGCTTTGAGTAATTTTCCGTACAAGAGGTATTTTAAAATTTTGCATAACCGATGAGCGGATCGTTCTAAGAGTAGGAGCGAGTTGGTACTAGGTTTACAATATCGTAAAATAAATTATATTATGATAATATGATTGTTCCATTTATGTCAACACTGAGGAGTATCCGGTTATACTAGCATAGCTTGGACTGAGATATGGGATTTCTATCCAAAACCCAATTCATCAATTTGTCGTCGTATGTTTTTTATGAATTGTAATCGAATTTCTTTGGACTCTATTATATTGTTATGAGAATGCATTATTTTGCCTTTAAAACCTTGCTTTGAGCCTTGAGCGTTTATCGAAAATCCTTATTGATGCTCAGTATTTATTGCTCGTCGGGCATCGGTTTATTCGTTGTATTAGTGATTATTGTGTTCTTTATATTAATATGAGTTAGTGTATTGAGGCGTTATAAGGATGTTCTGTATTGGGGGTGATATAAGAATGGTCTGTTATTGTGGGAGACGCTGATACATTAATGGTCTAGCTAGTGTTCCTATGCATATGTAGTTATCAGTGTTATTGAGCATCGTCTTTGTAGCTTTGATAAGTATTACCCTGCATTCCATGTTTGGCTTTGCTAAGTGTTACCCTGCACTACCTGTGTGGTTTTGCAAATTTACTCATGTTCGATATCATCTATAATTGTTTGCATCGTATCTGAAAGTGTTCGTATTGATATCTAGGCTGGTGCATTGAGGTAAATCTTCTCCATATTACAATCATATTAAACCTATAAATCATTTGTATCCCTCTACTGAACTTTGATCGACCTTACTGAGCTCTCAAAAGCTCACCTTTCTTTTCTGTTCCCTTCTGCAAGTAATAACCATCAATAGATTCTTAGGAAGGGTTAGGCTTGGTTATGAAGTTGGTGTATTTTTTATTAGTCTATTTGCTTAAGCCCATGCCAGAGAAGCATTGTGTAAACTTAGTTAACCAAGTACGTTAATTTTAGTCCATTATTTAAGAATGATTTAATTAAGAGTTTGAGTTATTGTAGAAACTTTGATACACATTGAGGCTTTCTTATCGAATTGAGATGATTGAATGATTATGTGATTAATCGAATGATTGTTTAACACTCTGAAAATTCCGGAGTGTTACACTTAGCCTTTGTTACAGCCTGACAATCCTTAAACTCAGATAATGTCTATGAGAATGGACTGGATGAAGAGCAGATTAACAACCCGGATGGCCAAAATGATGATAATCTGGACTTGGCTGTTGACATGCCAGATGATGCTGTAATGGAGGATCTCATTCTCAACAATATGGTACAAGACATGGAAATTGTTCTTGAGGAAGAGATTAACCAACCTGATTTGGCCGTCGATGTGGAAATGGCTATTTTACTGAATCCGGCAGCAGAGTCCACGGATAAGGACAATAATGACAATCTGGAGGCAGCTGTGCGTGTCGAGGATTTTTCCGATGACGAGCATTCAACAGAAAATACGGCCTCCGATGCTACTTCTGTTACCGATGAATCAACAGGGGTGGACGATGATAACCCACGCGCCGACAGTATCTCCCGTAATGGATTCTAAAATCAGGGGGCCAGATCTTCAATCATTCACCTATGTGCTACCCACCTCCATTTGAGTGACACGTCAACCTCCCAATCCCAACTTGGCCTGACATTTGTGGATTGCACAATCCCTAACCAATTTTCTCCATCTCTTCTCTCTATTGAATTATTCCCAGAGAGTGGGCCTCCACAAACTCACCTAGCCTTATGCCTTCCCTCATTACTAAACATGGGCCTACCTAGTCGTCCACCCAGCTGGATCTGGCCAAAACTCCTTTCTATTTTATTTTAACATCAATAAACTCCTTACAGGCCTTTCTGAGTATGGCCTACAATTTATTTTAGGGCAAATTCAAACAAATTTATCCCTTGAGGCCCAAAACACCGTTGCTTCTTCAAAGACTATCTCTACAACGCCTCTTGTGGCTACTGCTGAAACTAAACTGCCAGCGAATCTCACCATGACTGGCTGAATCTGACTTTGAAAGAACTTGGACTAGAAATACACAATAATGTGAGGAATGAACAGTTCGTGAGCGATCTTGCTTACCAGTCTAGCCCCTAGTCATGATTGGAATGATACAAGGCATGCAATTTTACATAATCCACAATTGGATAGTATTGTCTAGTCTGAATTAACAATGCTACGTAGAGATCTAATTCTTCACATTTATGCTCCACAAGGGTATCTTATTCTGCTTCTGTGAGTTCTAATGTATTGCAGGATATGCCGACTGCTCGTGCTATCAGTGCTACTACTATGGAATCTCCACGATCTTCTCGACGTGGAGCATGGTTTGTTGCTCCTGACTATGAATCTGAAGTAGAAGTGGAAGAGAATTGGATTTACCAACTCAGGCAACCACTTTGCTGATTATGCCATTCAAAGCAAATACAAGATTTTAATCTTCACAGGGTACTTGTAAATGCATCTCTACGGAGGGTGATCTCTTGGTCGAGGTAAATCGTGGGAAAAAAATCTCGTCCTTCTTTCTCTTTGTTGGCTGATCCATCCCAAGGTCATTCTCCTTCATCACTCATGCCACAACCTAATTTACATTTACCTATAAATTCATGCTCTTCTTGCTTATTTATGTGGATACATCTGTATATGTATATTCTCGAAAGAAATGCTTACCCGGTTTAGATGTTGACCCCAATGGGAAACGAAGGAAATTTGCAAGGTAGTTGCATGCCCAGACTCTGTCTCAAACATAAGCTAACTTACAAAGAAATGCGGTTCATAAAAATGGGTCTAGGACCACTTGGGGTCCTTCCCTGTGGACCAAACAATGTCATGATCCTTTGGGACGGCTTATTTGTCATGTTTTTAGTGACGATGGCAGCCGTGAATGGATAGACTGTCTAACTTTACGTACGGATATGGCACCTATCTTCTCATTGAAAAATGAACAAGACACTTATGGGATAATCCTTTCAGGCAAAAGAACGTGATGATTAGGTCTATGTTTTGGGTGTTGTACCAAAACATTCCCTTCATCCTAAATGACATAGCTCTGCTAGAACTGTTGAGGGCTTTCTCACGCCCTCTCAGTTCGTGCAGCACTAAAGAGGACCAGGTTGTACAAGCCGTTGTGTATCTTTCTAGAAGAAACAAAAACCAAAGTTAAGCTAGTTTTTTTAGAAATTCATGAAAGTGGGGTATAACTTATACCGGGGTTGACCCTGGTGTTGCCTACGGAACGAAAGACGGATTGTGGGTCGGGTGGACAGATGAGTTATGTGACACGGTTATACATTTGTGACACGAATTGTATCTTGGTTCACTTTGAACTGTGTAGTGGAGAAGAGTGGGTTGGGGGATTTATTATGGTCACCCAAATCTGGCCAAAAGACGCATGACCTGGGCCTGTATCATAGATACGTTATCTTCCGTCATATCTCTAATCCTTCTCATGGGTGATTTCAATCAAGTCTTGCCGCCCTCAGACAAAGCGGGACCATATAACACTTCCACACCAGGGCATGATTTATTAGCTAAATTTATACAGTTGCATAATCTTGTGGATATTAAATGGGTGGGACCTTCATTTACTTGGATCAATAACTGACAACCTGAGCTTATACCTATGAACGTATCGATAATGGCTTTGAAACATTGAGTGGGTTAGCATGTTCCCTATGGCTACTATAACTAATGGGTATCCAATCCTTAGATCATGCCCTAGGTACTTCTAGACACAAAGCCAATGATGTTTTTTGCATATCGACCAAAACGCTTTGTAGCAATGTGGCTCAAACATACTATGGGGAAGGCGGTTATTTTTAAAGCCTGGCAAAACTAAATTATAGGCTCCCCCCTATTCTAACTAGCATCCTGAGGCTCCATTAGAATGAATGACCTACCCATTTGGAACAAAAAAGATTTGGCCAATTGAATACTCAAATTAAAGATACATTGGATCAGATTTCTCACATTCAAACACTCCTCCGGGATCTGATGGCCCAGTTTTTATAACAAGCAAGGAAAAAATGGATTGGCTTATGGATTGTGAAGAGATAATGTGGGCCCAAAAAGCTAAACGCACTAGCTACAGTTGGGAACCGTAACAATAAAATTTTCCATGCTTAAACAATCATCCTACGGGATAGAAGCCGCATTTCCACCATAACCGATGAAAATAATATTACCCATACTTCTCACCCCGACATTGTTCCCTGCCTTGTCAGCCACTTTCAACAAATGTATTGTCTTTCCCCCCACAAGGACAACTTCTTTACCCTAGCAATCCATTATCAATAATATCACTCGACAACTATCAGACTCTCAAATTAACTTTTAGAATAAACCTTTTACGGCCAAAGAAATACATCTAGCATTGTTCCATATCAAACCCTTAAAAGCCCCTGGACCGGATAGAATCCTTGTGATGGTATATCAACACTACTGGGAATTTATGGAAAGGCCTATTACAGCGGCCACTCTGTCTTTCTTACGGTCAGGCCACATGCTCAGCGTGCATGACTAATAAGGCATTTATTGTGCTTATTCCCAAATGCAAAAATCTGAGGAAACCGTGTGACTTTAGACCTATTAGCATGTGTAACACAATTTACAAGATCATCTTTAAGACACTGGCCAATTGCCTTAAGGGTGTTCTTGATGACCTGATCACACCCTTTAAGAATACATGCGTTACAAACTGTTATATAGTAGACAACATCCTTATTGCTGAAGAATCGACGAATAAAGCCAGGGTAACTCGGAAGACCAAAGTTTGTTTAGGATTTATCAAGATGGACATGAGCAAGGCTTATGATCGAGTCTGCTGGAAGTTACTTGAAGATGTTCTTTGCAAAATGTTATTCCCATTACATTTGATTCATCTAATTATGCAACGTGTCTCTACGGTTTCTTATGAAATTCCTATCAATGGTTCACCATCCAAACGCTTTCAACCAAATGTGTTCTTCGGCAGGGTGACCCCTTATCCCCATATCTGTTTATTCTCTATGCTGAAGCTTTTTCAGCTGTTCTGGTAAAGGCCCATGGCTCTCACAAGATCCCTGGCATCAAAGAAGATTTAAGAAGCCCTTCGATTAATCAACTTTTCTTTGCTGATGACATCATGATATTTACTAAATTATGTCGTCAAGCATTATCCTTGGCTAAGACTATTCTTGAACGATATTACGAAGAATCTGGCCAGCAAGTCAATTTGCATGAATCGGCTATTACTCTTAGTCTCAACTCAAGTTTGGTCACTCAAGTCATCATCCGACAGAAGCTGTGATTTAAGATGGCATGTGCTTTTGGCACATATCTTGGGGAAACCTTGGACATCACCACCAAGAAAAAATATTTTTTTTGGGATCTTATTGACCGTATCAGAGCCCGATGCCTTTCATGGAAAGGCCTACTATTAAAAAAGTGGGAAGGGCCACCTTAATTAAATCTATTTTATATTCTTTGCTTATCGATCATGTCTGTCTTAAAATATAGGTTTGGCCGTTCCCAATACATGTCTGTCTTAAAATTGAAACGTTGCTAAGAAACTTCTGGTGGTCAGGAAAGGATGAATATCAGGGGATACATGGGGTCAATTGGCATGCTCTATGTGGACCCCTATCAACATGTGGTTTGGCATTTAAAAATCTATGGCTCCTTAATAAGGCATTGCTTCAAAAGGAGCATGGAAAATATAGGTAGAACCAGATACCCTCATTGTAAAAGTTTTATGTGGCAAGTACTGTGTACACCCAACCTTTCCTTAATTCCCCATACTTGGGTAACTTCTCGCTAGTCTAGCGAGGCATTCTGCTTGGCAGGCAAACTTTGGTAGAGGGACTAAGATGGCAGTTTAGGAACGGAAAGTAGATCAATATATGGGGGGATTACTGGATCCCCGACCATCCTCATGTGCATGTGGCTGATTCAAGAATAATTCCCAATTATTAAGACTCCGTTTTGATCTAAAAAATGAGGTTTTTTTACTTGGTGAATAACTCCAAATTCCAACTATTGATTAGTTGGTGAGAATCGTGGTTTAATTTGGATTGAAAATCCATTTCCATCTTATATTAATGATTTCAAAATAGATAGTTTCAATCCATTCTTTCGGATAAAGAACGAAATTGGTCAAATAACTATATCCACATCAATACGCATCCATTCAAAATTAATTCAATGAATAATTTTAAAGTATCATAAAAAAATAAAGTGACTTCTTTTTCCTGGCCAGGTCAATGACGAATAACCAGTCATGTCAACTGGTCTATGACTTGATTAGTAATGGCACATGGGACCAACATAAAATTAACAGTTTATTTTCCTAAGAGTTCAGCCAGCAAATTCAATCTATCCATGTTGTAAAAAATAATTTTGAGGACCAACGGATTTGGGGCTTCACCAAGGATGGAATTTTTAATGTGGGCTCAGCTTACAAGCTACTATGTGACCAACATTCAATGGCCCTCAGATCTCTCCTCAAATCACCTACCCAACTGCAATTATTTCCAAATGATGTATGGCGAAAACTGTGGATGATATCGTTACCCTTAAGGATCAATTTTTTGACGTGGAAAATTCTTTGGGATTGTTTACCACTCTATACAAATCTCCAGAGGGTCAATGTCATGAATACTGATTTATGTCCCAGTTGCAAGTTGCAAGTTGCAAGTTGCAAGTTGCAACTTGCAACTTGCAACTTGCAACCTGAAGATACTCACCTCGCTTTTTTCCTATGCCCTATGGTTTGACCTATCTGGTTTGGCATGCCGCTTGGGATAAGACTCTCAGATTTGGGTTGTACTTTCCTTGAATGGCTCATTGCTTGGGTTGTCTCAATACCAACCTCAAGAAGATCCTGGTTAGGGGTTATATATATTTTTTGCTACTATCTGGACTATTTGGACACATAGAAACAACTCAATCTTTCGCCAAATCCCCTTTCAACCTATGACCATAATCCAACAAATAATTAACCTTACTAATACCATTTATAAATACTCCCATAGGTTGACTACTGCTTTGAGAAACTTGCCCTAACCAAACTGCTCACCCCAGCGGGAACAAAATCCCACCAATACACCAAACGTCCCTATATCCATACACAACTCTTCCTGCTCATGTATATAGACCCCATCCCAATTTATCTATATATCCATGCCTATTTTGACTCCAAGCATCTTTAGGTAGGCATCGGTGTATCATGCTACAAAAATAATATCCGTTGTGGATCTACCTCTTCTACTTGGGTTAACAAAAGAAATTATTTCATATAAATGTTCTAACGGCATCTCATTTTATTCTGTCACAGATGCCGGGATATGAGGATATCTTCGGCATGGTGGCACTGATTATCTGTGACTTGTGCCATGTTATGAATAAGTTTCCGCAGTATAGTATTGCCAAGGCAACACCACACCTATTGACGAAAGCGAAATCCTTAGCACTTTTTGCCTGCCATGCCGGGACGATGGTATACCAAGACTGGGTACTGGATAATATGCGTAGCTAAAGGATTTTATGTTTGATATGGGGCACTTTTGTCTGGTCTGTAAATTATATGTGTTCTATTTTGGTACGCTAATATGTATGGCCATAAGGCTCTCTATCATAAAATTGTGTATCTATTTCATATCAATGCAATCCTCTTATTATCCCAAAAAAAAAATTGATTCCAAAAGAACAAGTTCTGTTACAGGTTATTTGTAAGAGTGAGTTAATAAGCATAACATAGAGTGTGAACACCATTTTTCCCATTAGAGATTTTTGGTCAAAGGTAGCAAAAAGGTTAAGCATCATCTATTGCCCCAAAAGGTTGCAATGGAAGGAAACTAAAACTTGTCTAATAAAATATCTCTCAGAAGAATCCAATGAACACAACCAACGTTATATGTAGCCAAATACATCTTCCAATTAAACATGACTAGGTTACCCATTCCAACTAATGTCTTCACCCCAGTGCTGGAAGTGAGAAATAAGAAATATATACCAAAGAAAAAGTATTTTACAGACGAATGTACAAAACCAACGGACAGGACACACAAATACAAATTTACATGTAGAAACATGAAAGACTATAAATAGCCCTAACAACAATAACATCAATCGTGTGATTCAGGGAGGCAGAACAAGCTGAAACCCACCAAACAATGTATGCTTCAGATCTCGACCTGAATCGGAAGCAAAAAAGGCCAATGCCGAGGATAACTGCAAAACACCTTCAGAGCCTTGGGCAATATGTACGGAATGGATATCCTGACTACAGTTAGATATGTAATACAAAAGATGATGAATAGCTTCATCACACACTTCAAACCTTTGTATATGTACAAGCAAGTCTGAGTGAGAAATAAGGATAATGATGTGCAAACAGAGATGTTGCAATAGCCATTTAATAGCTAGAATCACAGCCTCGACTGTTGCATAAGTTTCATTAGCTGAGAAAAGAACATGAGAATAGGCACCAGATGGAACCCAGTCGGGACTAAAAGCAACCATACCAATACCAAAACGCAACTGATTGAAGGGTAGGCATTTGATGTATTACCTCTGGTGTGCACAACTCAGATGGTGCAGGCAACAATGTTCGGTGGAAAAGGGGCAAGTACATGAGTTTGAAAACATCACAGGACTTGGTGGAAAGTAAAAATGCTCAAAATGCACCGAATAATCTCTGCTATTCAAAGAAGTCTTATGATCTAATTTCCAGATGCAATGAACGAAGTAGGGCATAACCCTGATACGGATAAGTAATTGACAACCTTGGGCCAAGGCTTGCTGTAGAGAATTTGATCCTCCTGAAGATAAGATCGTTTCTACCACACCAAATGGTCCATAGCCAAACAATAATGCCAATAAGCTGTGACATCTGTGAACAATGACAAAAGATTGGCTTATTAAAACAATGAAAGATCCAGTTTCGAGCAGAAGAAAAGCTGGGGGGACCATCCGATTCAAAATGTTGGCGCTACATTGGTTGAACGTGACAACATTCAAGAAAGAGATTTTTGAGTTTTTGAAAATAGTAAGCTAAGAATAGCGGAGAGACGTAAGAAACTTGGCATTTGCTTTAAACCAATGCGGAGGAGACTGGAAGTCTCTGATGAAGGAACTGCCATATAAACATTTTAGGTTTCTATGGAATTGGCATTTTCCAAAGTTTTTGCCAAACACCAGTTGGCAACGGATCAATTGAGATTGTACTAGTTACAGACTCCTTAGCCTTCTCTTCATAAACCTTATCGGTGGAAAATATTCTTTGCTTACATATGGCTATAACCATTCATCCTCCATCTCTGGCGTCCGAAGCACGAGTTGTAAAAGTAGAGAGATGATTAGAGGAGAGAACGTAACAAGAAAATGTTGTACATTCCAGAGGTTTAAGTGCTGGATGAATAGGTAAGAGACATGCTAATGCTCATTCGCCTCAATACAGAAAAATTGCAACTGTTCAAGAGGCTTTGAGGCAATCACCAATCCATCCAGATAGAAATAGAGTGCCCATTTTCATTAGATACCATGTTTAAGAGCCCTTTGACCAACCAATAAGCTACACCAAATCCATAACCTTGTATAGGGTTACTAGAAAACTACAGCGACATAAGTACTTCCCTGTAAGGACCTGAGCTAATAGACTGTTTGGATTGGCCCAAATTTCCACGCATGTTTAACTAATAAAGTCTGATTAAAAACCTTAAGATCCCGAAAACCCAAACCCCTCAACTTTTTAAGAAGGCACAAGGTAGGCCACGATAACTAGTGTATGGACTTCCGAGAAGCATCACCTGACCACCAAAACCTTGCCAAAATTTGGTCTAGCTGCTTACACACAAGCACCAAAAATTTATGCACCGACATATAATGTACGAAGAGCAAAGACAAAACATATTGAACTAGCGTCGCACGACCTGCTTTTTTAAGCAAGAGACCTAATCAGTGAGTGTGCCTGTCTTACACCCGCTGCACAATGCCACTAAAGTTATCATTTCTATTCACCCCAATATCTAAGTCAATGCCCAAATGTTATTCCTTTAAGATATCTGAAATGTTATTCCTTTAAGAGTTGTTTCTTATAATTTATATCTCATGGATCTCTTGTTACTATATATCTGAGATGTTATTCCTATAGGAGTTATTTTGAAACTATTCTTATTAGTGGATGTTGAAACAGTTCTTATTACTGGATGGATGTTAGTCGATGGGAGTTGAAAAAATTGTGTTGCATTTTAATTGGTACTGTGAAAATTTCGTGTGAGTTTTATATCTGTAATTGAATTGTTTTAATAATGGCAGCCGTGTAACTTAATAATACTAGATGTGGCGATTGTGATATAATTTTTTACTTTAGCAACTTCATTTCAATGGAATTACAAATTTTTAGTTTAGCAATTCACTTTAGTGGCAATTTTTTTATGGCAGTTGTTCTGTTACCTTTTTTTGCTTTAACAATTTCAATTCTTAAGTCCAATTTTTTGTGCTAACCAATTATTGGAATTACAAATTCTATTCAATTTCAAGTCATTCCAATTCTTCCATTAGAATTGGAATTGAATTACAATTCCTAAATCTAATTTCAATTCCATTTGCTAGTCGGATCCTAACACAAAAGATAGTTTTCACATTCTCTGTTATGCTTATTAACGCACTCTTACCAATAACCTGTAACGGGACTTGTCCTTTTGGTATCTTTTGCGTAACTTTTTTGTATCTTTTTAGCTAAGTTTTCTTACGGTCATTCACTTTGAACAATTTAGTATTTTCATTTTTGTTGACATAAGGAAGTTGAACAAACTTCATAAGAGTCAACTAGTTCGCACACTAATATTGCTTGATCATGTCCCAAGCTAATATGGAGGCAAATGCAAATAGATCAAGCAATGAGGGCGATTAATGTTGCAAATTGTATTGCGTTTCATCTGTTGAACAGCTATAGATGTAGGCCTTTCCATCGAAAAAGTGTTTCTAGTGAAATTGATTCTAGTTAACATAAATTGTACAACAACTTGATGGTTCAAGCTTTTATTATGAAGGGAGGCTCTTACAAGTTTTTGTGTTCAACCTCCATCTCTTTGTTTGTAACTATATATACAATGTCTTACGCAATGACATTTTACGGTGTATGGATTTGATATTTTTACAGCTTGTTAAGTAAGTACGTTAATTTGTTAACAGGTTGGATGATTTGGTTGTATTCAAACAAATAAATTATGTATCTTTGGCATTGTTCAATGTACGCGTCCATAAATGTCGTATTATGAAAATGAAAAATAGATTAATTATCCTAACAAATGCTACAGTAGCACGGCGAACCACTGCCATATCATTAAATTTGAACGTCGTAGGCTACCAATCACGGTGGTTTACAACCACTGCCGTTTACTATGTCCGCTTCTATAGAAGAGCGGAGGGACAACTTTTGAAAACAAAATAGCAGCGGCTTGACCGCTGTGGTAAGTTTCGACGATCGCTACTATATATGTACGGCAGTGCGGCGTACAGAAGTGCACAGGCACCGCTGTCAGAGCTTTTGGCAGTGGCTGTGTGAGCTACATCAGCAGTTTTTGCCCGCTCCTATAGCCTATTTTTCTTGTAGTGTATGTACAAGGCTATTGTGTCGTGACTTTCATGACACCTATTATAGATATTGAACTTATGAAGGGACACCATAATGACACTGAGGCGTTCTCGCCTAAAATAAAACTTAGAATAACTGATACCGCAAAACTCCCATTTGAAATGGATCGTTATTAGTTTCCAGTGCCCCTCAGTTTCGCTTTCAAAATCAATTGATCTCTTTTTACACACACAAAATACCGTCGAAGAAGAAGTGTCACTATAGCAGTCGTATTCGCGTTCATTGATCATTCCTTGTCCTCTTTTGAGATGTGTTTGTTTGGAAATGTATTATTTGTTCATACATATCGAAAGGTTGAGTTTGTCAAGATAGTGAGTTCAACGAGTAGGAAGGACATCAAGCTTGCCAAAGATAATCACGTTTATTACAACGAGGGTTTATCTCAGGAAGCTTTCACTACTGCTAGTTGTGTCGTTGAGGTAGTATTATGCTTTATTTTTTTTACTTTCCTATCATACTTAAGTAATATTATAAAAAATGAATAAGTACTTGCTCCTAGCTTGCTATGAAGATGGCAAAGGGTAAGATAAACTCTGGATTTGATGTGGTTAGACCACATTGACATAATGTTGAAGCGGAGGAACCAAAGGGTTTCTACCTACTGAACAATGTAGTAGTTGCTGTAAAGATTATCTAAGATGTGAGCTTACGTCAAAGGGTCATGCACATGTCCCCTTTTACGCGTTGCTGCAAATAAATTCATGTAGTCCAAGATGACTATCATATTAGCTGGTCTTGATGCAGGTAGACATCTATTCTCTTGTTATCTCTATATGTGCCTAATTCACTTACATTGGTAGGCATCTAAAAGTTTTACATTTTTTATGGCTTGAACTTCTTTTGTCAAAGCGATACCTTTACAAGCAATTTATAATCGAAGATTCAGGGGGATTAATTGCATCCAGCTCCCAAGACTTAAATGTCACCGTCAATTCTATTATTTTCTTGTAAGCTTCACCCACTTTCCTCTTCCCCTTCTTATCTTCCCTTTCTGGTGACAAGAACTGACAAGCCAGCCACTGCTTGCACGACCTTCATTTTGTTTCTGAATTTCAAGGTCACTATGCAATTTCATCAGCCATTTCAAGGACATTAATGCAACACCTTGGTTTTCTTCATCTTGTCACGTAGTAAGGTTTGAATGTAACAACTGACCTTTCAAGTTATATATAGGCATATATCTATTAAATTGATGGCGAGGATTAGTTACATTCCGACGTTGGTGATTGTGTATATTAATATTTACAGAAATATTCTGGATATCTTAACTTATTAGCAATATTTTCTTACTTTTACAAAAATCTAGTTTAACCTGGGATCACACACTGAGGGGCAGACCTCCCCCATGACCGGGGGGGACCACGGCACCCCTCATTTTTTGGTAATCCCTTTTAGTTTTTTGAGTAATGAATAAATATATTTAAAATATATAAAATATTTATGAAAAAACTACTATATTGTAGCATTAATTTGTTAAGATTTCGTTTTGTTTTGTTTTGTTCTTTATTCTTTGTACATTGTCATAGTCTTTGTCTTTATCTTTGTAATTATCATTTTCTTACTCTATCATAAATTCTAAATCTCTGTATTACAAAAGGACAAGAATAAAATAAGGTTAGTTATTTTTATTATCTTAAATTCTTATAATTAGTTAACTTATACGTGATTAACATACTCATACAATTGATAATCACATTAGTAATATATCTATAGAGTAAGTTAAGTTTTTTTCATGCGAAATTAATAATTTATTGTTGACTATCCATTAAATAAATCACTATGCATAACTGAAATATATTATTAGTAGTCAAATTGAGTAAATTATTTTGCATTTAATGTATTCAATAGTGACGTTATTATAATGTGTTTTTGATTAGTCATATTTTATATGAACTTAAAGCTTTTGAATTCTTTGATGTTAGCTATGAGTTTATTTTTTTGGCACCCGATTAGATTTTCTGAATCTGCCCCTGCTCATACTATAATGCTAATACTACGTATTCCGTAAATTAATACAGAAATGGCTAATACACGACTTATGAATAGGTTGTCATATTTTTCAGAAACATTGGTAGAAATTATTAATTTCGCATCAACAAGTACCAAGGCTCTTGACTCAAGATTTCTGTCTTGAAGTCAGCCACTTGATCCTCTATACCGGTAATATTATCCACACGGAGGAAAATCTTTCTAAGCCCAATTACAATGCGGCAAAAGTTACGCATAGCAAAAGTTGGTTACAGGAAAGCATAGCAAAAGTTGGATATAGAAAGACGTAGTCTAACAATATTTCTTTGTACAGTTATGCATAGCAAAAGTTGGATATAGAAATGACAACACTTTTTTTTTAATTTTCAGTTAAAAAAATAAAATAAATAAAGAGCAGCTTCATTTTATTTTTTTTTACAAAAACAAGTGGGTGTTTGATAACCAAGTTTTTATTTTGTGGTAGTTTGCGGTGGCGGTGGTGGGCCGTGGCGATGGCTGACGGTGGCTGGTGGCTACCGATGGTGGTTGCCAGAGGTGGCTGCTGGAGGTTGCCGCCGGCGGTGGTGGCTGGAGTTGGCCGTCGACAATCGCCGGTGGTGGTGGCCGGAGGTGGCTGCCGGCTGGCAGTAGCTGCCGGAGGTGGCTGTCGGCTGGTAGTAGCTGCCGGAGGTGGCCACCGACCGCCGGCAGTGGTCGTCGGTGGTGGCGGTAGGAGTTGGCCCAACCGCCGGTGGTGGTAGCCGGAGGTGGTCGCCGACGGCCGGTGGTGGGCGATGGCTGCCGATAGTGGGAGGGTGCAGGTGGTGGTCTCAAAAAAAAAAACCAAAACTGAAAAAAAAAAATAATTTTTGGAGTTTTTTTTCTTCTTCAGTTTAAAATTTGATTTTTTAAACTAAGAAGAAAAAAAATGGTTACCAAACGCAGCTTTTTTTTTAATTTTCAAAACTGGAAAAAAAAAATTGTGTCAAACATGGCCTTAGTTTAATTGATTGGACGATCAAAACGTGAAGTGCATTGTATCATACATGCAACTTGAGATTCTAAGCGGAAGATCTCTTAGAAGGGTGACCAGACCCTGAATGTAATGCTTTGGAAGAAAGTTCCAAAGCCTTCCATTTCATTGGACAACGTCGCACATATATTTTTTTTTTTTCGCGCAACAAGAATGATAACTGAACTCGTTTTGGAATTTTTTTTTTCAAGAATGTGTGTTTGCACGAGAAACTAGAAATGAACATATTCTTTCAGGCAAAATTGAAGTTGAGTGCCTATCATCGGGGATATTGTGCAGGCTTTTGAGCAAGGTTCCTAGTTCATATCATTTTCATTTTGATGAAACTTGTAAATTTTGTGTTGGAATTTGTATGATGTGATTTATTATATCTGGTGAAAATCTGATTTGGTAGTTGAGTATATTGAGGTTTAGTTGGTGGCGTATAGTTTAAATCTTATTTGTATAACTTGAAACTTTGTAAAGAACAAAAGCTAGAACAAATTGATGAGTGCGATTATTGTGGATGGATTGGTTGACAAGGATTAAATGTGAATGGATTTGTTGATTAGTTGTTTGTGTGAATTGAATTACAGGTAACAGGTTTAATTTTTTTTTAAAATAGTAAAAAGTTAAGAAAACAACATTTTTTAGCTTTAACTGGCAGACTTGTAGAGACGGAATTTCGTTGCTAAACGTATTTCGAACAAATTAGTGATAGCTATTAGCGAGAGAAATATGTCACTAAAAGGCTTCCTATTTCTAAAGGCAGACTTTTAGAGACGGACTTTTTGTCCAGAAAAAGTGTCCTTTTTTTTAGTGGTGGACTTCTTGTTGCTAAAAACGTCCAACTACGAGCGACGGATTTTTTTATTGCTCATTATTTTTTTTATTTTCTGAAAAAATCTCATAAATAGGGAAATTACAGAAACTACCTTTATCGATTGGAAATTCTGTCAATAAAAGTAAATTTGTTTAGCCAAGTAAACTCTTTAGAGACAGAGTTAGGGTCTTTACCGATGAAAAAGTCGGTCGATAAAGATCATTTTCATTGTAGTGCAAAGAAGCAGAAAAGCAACTTGGGAGTCAATAGTTAGGCAAAGCAAGGGGGAGCTCGTTCCTACTCCTAGGTCCAACGCATTATCACCAAAAGCGAAGCCAGTAGATATCATTCTTGGTCCCCGCCCCAGAAGATATTATTTTAGGGATAGCAATGTGGCTGTTGGGTTACAGGTCCTATTAATAAGAATCAGACCCACTTTGCGCGTGACATCATTCTTGGTCCCCGCTCCACCCTTCGGGACAAGGACTATTTGACCATCGGTGACCCTTTCCAATATGCGGATACACCGCTCTGCCTGTTCCGCAGAAGACAAATCCTGAAATAAAGAGAATCATACTCATATGTTGTTTAATAGAGTGCATTTGTCCGGTGACTAATTTCATAGTTGAATGTGTAATAAGTCTATCAAAAGGTATGAAATACTTGAACCCTTGAGTGAAATAACAATTGCAAAGCAAAAGGAACTAAGTCAAATTTTGCTATGCCAACCGGCACCCTTTTTATGTTAACATTCAGACATAAAAAAAAAAGAAGGACCAATAAATAAAATCTATGTTAGTTTATTTCATTCGTCTTGACCCCATTATCAATACCTTTAGAATCTTACAATAATACAAACATAAAAATAATAGAATTTTGAATTCACCGGAATCGAAGGAAGCCATAAATTGTCAAAAGCTTTGTTCCGATGACAAAGGAACGCATAGATGCGGAAGTGAACGCGTACATTTTGGTATTGATCTTCACTACTCTTCTCTATTATCCTTGATGATGGAATAGAGTTGTGTATTTTTATATTAATCTAGGAAGCAATTGAGTAGCAAAACATTATGATGCCTTAACCCAAAAAAATAGATATTTATATAAATAGAGTACTTGGATCAACTCTAGACTTGCCAAATCTCAACCGTTTGTCCAAGTTAAGAGATTATGGTCTATAAACATTTTATACACAATATTTATTAGTATATTGGATACTAAAATTAAATAGGCCCATAATATTATTTAACTAATTTAATTAATTATTGACCAAATAAATAATCAACGTTAATATGAACGTGTGTATGTGTGTTGGGGGAACGTGACCTGCCTATAAGAATCATCTATCCTCCGTGCATGATCACAGAGTAGACATTGGTTCTCGTCATTCTACTTTGCTAATCGCAATGGAATTCTTTTACAGCTATATAATGTCAGTTTAGGCGGCTCTTGTTTTTTAAATTGCTCTCTCTCATTAACCTCGGGTCTTTAATTTAGGCATTGGCTTCCTTCACTTTTTTGTGCTAATTGAACTGGAATTCGCTTAGTTGTGTATGCCAATAGCAGGATTAACTTAAAACTCTGAGGAGGTGCTGCATAGAGAACACATGCATGTGTGTATAGAAAACCTTGGAGAGACAACTGGGCCATCAAACTGTATGCGGCACCCACTGAGGTGTCTCAGTAGCCAGGACTGAACATGTGCAGTTCGTTGAACGCATCTCATCCTACTACAACCAAGTTTCTTCTACCCTGTTTAGAATAAGAATATAGGAACGTAAGCCTCATATATTTCATTAGACTGTTGTTTCAATTTCGCTTAATTTTACTCCTCCCCTGCAGAAAGAGTCTCCTGCTTGAACCAATAATCTTGGGACCTGAAGGTGAATGCAGCCGTGGGCATATGGTCTTATTAAAATCTTATAAAATTACCCTTAAACTACTGAAACAAACAAATCCTTATAAAGCTACCCTATCAAAACACCTTTTTTGACTTTTAGAGCTTTATAAAATTAAATGTGTTTTAGTCTTTCTTTGATTAAATACCCCGTTTGCATTTTAAAGTTTGTCAATCCTAAGGGTGGTTTTTTAATTTACTTAAATTTTTTATTAAAAATAGACTATGTAATTATATCCATCAAGAAGTTTCAACCTTTTTTTCGTACAGAGATTTTTTATAGACAAAAAAAAAAAAAAAAAATTACTCTTGCAGACAATTAATTGATACTATTTTACATACAAACAACTTGCATTGAATCAAATTACCCCAAGCTTGGGATTTTAGATGAGTTTTATTCGCGTCTTATTATTAAATATCTCCAAGAATTTTTCTTTTAATAGTGTAATACTTAGTAAGTTGGAGTTGAAAATTAATACCGTATAAAATTTACAAGTACAATAAATTACTCAAGTGCATAAACTTAAGAACATCCACCTTCATAATAAACAAATATTGAGAACACGTAGTCACGAGCTTTACTTATGTCAAAATCCAGACCATGTTATTAAGATTTCTTATTTTACACATTTATATATCGGGAGCCCATCAAGAATTTCAATTAATTTGTGAGAGAATCATTCCCCCGACAAATGCAAAATTTCTCAAACGATACTACCCTTGAAAGTAAAGTCAGCTAGGCCAATTGTATAAGGCGGTCTCGGTGGAACCAAATACCCTAACCACCAATGGCGTAGTACGTGACTAAACTGCTAAAACGAATCAATTATAATGTTATAGCTAAATTTAGATATTTTGTCAGGCAAAAAGTTTACTAATGTATCTTGTTGTGTGAAGAGAGTATACATGTAACAAAAAATGTGTGTTAATCAGGCCCCACCCTATCGGTCTCCCCTTTTAAAAAATGCATATCAAAACTTGAACCTTAAAACTTGCCTAAGATAGATAAAAAGAATACCTTAATTTGCGCTACCGCTTAGAGAATCATTCCTAAATTCAAGTGTTATCACGCTCTTTTTATTTTTTTATTTTTGCTTAAGGTGGACTGAGTATTGCATTAACTAATTTTTATATGTGGCTCCAAACTTAAATTTATCGGAAGAGGAACATATTAACTTTTTAAAAGAGTAAGTGTGGTACTATTATATAAATGATATGCGCTGAAAATAAATATCTTATCGCAAATATATGCCAAATGATATGCGCTGAAAATAAATAGCTAATAAATACTACTAAGATTAACAACTTCATGCTAAGTTAAAACACGAGAGCTTTAGAGTATACCATGAATAGAGCTTTAGAGTACAATGCGGAGTGTTTAACAGAAAAAAGAGGAAAAAGAATAGTGTAGCTTTAGATAGATGTACTTGAAATTTGAACTTAACTTTAAAAAAATTTAAAAATGGTTTGTTTTGTACTTGAATAAGAAATACATAAAAATATTAATAAGACTAGATCATTACCAAAAGAAAATAGATAGGAAGAGTTATTTTGACCTCAGCGGCCATTACTATAAGAAATGACCATCACAGAAGAAACAAGATAGACGCCAAAACTCCTAATTAAATGATGACATGTTGAACTTTAGTAAATATGATTTATGGGAAAAGGGCCAAAACTTCAAAAGTGAACGTATTCTTTACTATCCTTTTTGGGTTACAAAATTTAAACTTTATTTGATATCATTTAGTTATAATTCAAACTTCTTCTGAGTACCTAACATTTATCTCACACTTTCTAAACTTATATACATGCCATAAAACTATATTACAAGAGGTTGAACAACTCCAATATGTATTTCACATTACATTTTGTGTGCGTCAAATTGTCTCTAAAAACTATCTTCACCATTATTATTATAAATCAAAATTTGTTGTGTTTGGTGAGAATTTAATATTTATGAAAAATGTTTGAAATTGATTAAAATATTAGTGTATGTTGGATAAGAAGATGTAATAAAAAATAATCATAATTCTCATTACTCTGATGTGACAAAAGAATTAGTATAGAAAATAAGACTATGTTTTTTACAATGAACTTTTCACGATTCGAGTATTTGACTAACATTTCACAATTGATTTATTTATTACCGTGTGATTTAGTTACAGTGAACCTTCTAGAGAAATCATAATTGTGTTTTCTGCCGAGGAATATACCACTTTTTTTCCGATTGCCATTGAACGTGATCATTACTAGGGATCCGTAATATCATCTTTTCGATCACCAATTACACAAATCTTTGAACTTATTTATTTATTTTATTTTATTTCAAATTTTTAATCAGGTGGGTTCTTGTATTTGATTCAAAATTAATTTGAAAATTATACTTTTGGTTAGAAACAAAATCAAAGCAGCTTCGCTCTGCTTTGACGATGGAATCGCACTGGATTCGATAAATTTTTAAAAGTTTCTCCGTTAATAAATCCACGGGTCCTTGGATCGATTGCCAGTTATGTGATGAACTCTGCAGCCACCTTGACTCCTGATATAGCTCAAATATAACTCCCAATAATTGGGGAATACCCGGCAATCCCAGTCAAACTGGGAGATCAATTATTATCTTATTAAGGATTGTGACGTGATCCTCGAGGATCCTAACGCGATCCTAGCACATCTGGCCCACGGCCCAGTCCTACTAGGACTCTCCTCCTACAACTATATAAAGGGGTCTACCCCTCCAGGTATCAGGGGATTACACAATTCATGCTTTTTCAGAGTTATTATCATGTAGCTGCGCTCTGACTTAGGCATCGGAGAATTCTCCGCCGGGAACCCCACCCGGCGGTCACTCGTTTTCTGTCTTGCAGGTCATCGGTCCGGGCTCGGGTTCCGCAATGTACGCGGAGCATATTTTTAGCAGCAACAGATTGGCGCCATCCGTGGGACCCGCCAGCCTAACCGATCGACCTCAAGAAAACTCAAGCACTAGTTCCACGGCCGGCGGCAAAGCGTCGGAACCACCAACACAAGTGCCGCCGCAGTGGGTCTCCAAGTCAATTTTCGTCACAATGAAATTTTGAAGTTTAGAAGTTTCAGATTATTTATCACAAGTTTCTACTGCCAGACCGTCAAGCGGGAGTAGCGAGCAGCCGCACCGCCACAGCGATCAACTGCGCCACCACAGCTGGGCTGCTGTGTCAACAAAGAAGAATAAGAAATTATTAGAACAAGCTGCCACCAGCAGTCAAGCCACTAACGGCCCCGCCGTCATCAAGCAATCCAGCAATTGCAACCTTGTTACGTCAACAAGGAATTGGCCGGTGGGATGGCTCTGCAACTAGCAGCCAAACAACTCACCGCGGCCGCAAGTCAATAATCCGATCACGCAAAAGCAATAGCGGAGCCGCGGGCACCATAAACCGCCGGCAACCGCCATGAAGAAGCCGAAGCAGATACCATCGTGCCGCGGTCACGCCACTGCCCCCACGGCTTACATCACGAAGATCAGAAAAGAAAAAAAATAGAGGAAAAGGCACCACAGCGCCGCCGCCGTGCCCATGGGACAAGGCGCCACCGCCATCCTCAACTACTCGAAGGCAATCGCAACTCTTCGCGATCTCTCTCCTTTCACATGAAGAAAACGGTGAACGCCGGAGCGGCTAACGGAAGCGCCGTCGCGGCCAACATTAATGCCGTCGCCTACACCGATGCAGCTTGGGTGACAGTACCCATCAGCCTTGTCATGACCGCGACGAGCTAAAGCTCTGATCGGCGCAATCGCCGTTTCACCGCTACCAGCCGAAAGATCTACCTCACTGACGTCCACCATAATCGGTGGTTATCCGCCACAAAACCACCGCCGTCTCCACGAAGCCGCCGCGAAGCTACTGCAACAAACCACCAACCGAATATAAGAAAAGAAAAAAAAAGGGAAAGAAGAAGCAGATCAGCGCTGCCGTCAACCTCTAGCCCCGTTGCCGGATCTACAGTGATGCCTCGCCGTGGCCCCGCCGTTAGTTCAGATCTGCACTACCACGGCACAGGAGTAGCTCCATCCCTTGCGACAACCACCAGCGCCACCGCAGCGGGCACTCCCCACCGTCGCTGCCATCACCGCTGCGACGTTCCCCGGAATTACGCCGCTGCCTTTGGAAGGTGGCCAGATTTGCCTTCATAATGGCCTTTCGGTCAAAGACGAGGGGACAAGTGGTCAGGTGATTTCTTTCTGAAGTTATTATACATCTTTACCCCATGATTATGGGTATTTAGAGTTAAGGCCCAAGGGGTCTCCTTTATTTTGCACATGCCACACCTTTTAAAAGCATTAAGGGCTTAGACCGCACCAACAAACATTAAATGGTGACGTATAAATCGCTTCATAAAGCGAGGAACAAATTCACAGCACCCTGCAACTGGAAGTCATGCCTAGGGTTTTTATTACAGTATCTTGCCGACTCGGCATTTCTTATTATCTTGTGATCTATCCTGTCATACAGTGACCGACTATGAACGGTCAAATGTTCACACCAGCGCATGCTACCAACGCATCTGGTCTTCTTGCGATTGGGCCCTACATATAAGCCGAAAAGACGTCTTTATATATCTACGCCTTCTCAAAGGCGGGGAGTTTCATATCTTATGATGTCAGCAATATTACGAGCTTAATGCCCTATGCCTTCTCAGACAGGGGGGCTTCATAGTAGCGGCCATATTACGGGCTCAATACCCCGCGCCTTCTTATTCAGCGCCATAACCACAAGTACACGTTGCTTCGACCGAAACCCTCGAGGGTATTTTTACGAGCTCAATCCGCCCCGGAGGGCGCGTACAACGAGAACTCTTAAGTTTCGTCAAACCCGCGAGGGTATCTGCATGAGTTCCGAGCTCTATCCGCCCCCGAGGGCGCGTACGACGAGAGCTCTTAAGTTCCGTCAAACCCGCGAGGGTATCTGCATGAGCTCCGAGCTCCATCCGCCCCTGAGGGCGCGTACGACGAGAGCTCTTAAGTTTCGTCAAACCCCCGAGGGTATATTCATGAGCTCCGAGCTCCATCCGCCCCCGAGGGCGCGTACGACGAGAACTCTTAAGTTCCGTCAAACCCCCGAGGGTATATTCATGAGCTCCGAGCTCCATCCGCCCCCGAGGGCGCGTACGACGAGAGCTCTTAAGTTCCGTCAAACCCCCGAGGGTATAGTCATGAGCTCCGAGCTCCATCCGCCCCCGAGGGCGCGTACGACGAGAGCTCTTAAGTTCCGTCAAACCCCCGAGGGTATATTCATGAGCTCCGAGCTCCATCCGCCCCCGAGGGCGCGTACGACGAGAGCTCTTAAGTTCCGTCAAACCCCCGAGGGTATATTCATGAGCTCCGAGCTCCATCCGCCCCCGAGGGCGCGTACGACGAGAGCTCTTAAGTTCCGTTAAACCCTCGAGGGTATTTGCATGAGCTCCGAGCTCCATCCGACCCCGAGGGCGCGTATGATGAGAACTCTAAAGTTCCGTCAAACTCTCGAGGGTATATTCAAGAGCTTTGCGCTCCATCTGCCCCCGAGGGCCCGTATGATGAGAACTCTAAAGTTCCGTCAAACTCTCGAGGGTATATTCATGAGCTTTGCGCTCCGTCTGCCCACGAGGGCACGTATGATGAGGACTTTAAGTTCCGTCAAACCTCAAGGGTGGTCCCTTGAGGGACGAACACCCCCAAGGGCAACAGGATAGAGCTCGAGTTCTATCCGAACGGTTTAGCTACAGTTCTAACCCGTGAAACAGCAAAGGACTATGGGACTTCATCCCCCCACCATTCTTTGTCAATTCAAAACCCAGCCAAGCGTGAGTGCGAGGCTTCTTTGCCATCTCTTAGCTGATGATAAGAGTTCGCGACAAAGTAAAACGCAAGCATGATGTGGTCGGCTCGAGCCAAAGAACACACACTTGCACAAAATGAACACCCTCCAAGGAGAGGTGACCCCTCGAGGGGACATTCAAACACTTAGCACATGCAACAAGTTGCATGCACAGCTTTGTGTTAGGCTACCATGGGGCACAGCCTCTAAAGGATCTCGAGATCCCATGATTCGTCTTCCTAAAGATGACTCCGAATAGCCTACTCAGGTGACATTCTAAGACTTGGCTCTCGAAAGCTAGGGTTCTAGCGCCCTACTTGGGCGAAGTTCTAAGGCTTAAGCTCCCGCTTAGGTCAGAGCACATGGAAGAGAGAAATATTGTTACCCCTACAAGTGGATGAGAATCACTTACAAATCTGACGCGTGTCTCGAGACACCAGGTATAAACTTCCTCAGCCAAACATTTTTAGCTAAGGAAGTGGGGGGCTTATGATATAGCTCAAATATAACTCCCAATAATTGGGGAATACCCGGCAATCCCAGTCAAACTGGGAGATCAATTATTATCTTATTAAGGATTGTGACGTGATCCTCGAGGATCCTAACGCGATCCTAGCACATCTGGCCCACGGCCCAGTCCTACTAGGACTCTCCTCCTACAACTATATAAAGGGGTCTACCCCTCCAGGTATCAGGGGGATTACACAATTCATGCTTTTTCAGAGTTATTATCATGTAGCTGCGCTCTGACTTAGGCATCGGAGAGTTCTCCGCCGGGAACCCCACCCGGCGGTCACTCGTTTTCTGTCTTGCAGGTCATCGGTCCGGGCTCGGGTTCCGCAATGTACGCGGAGCATATTTTTAGCAGCAACAACTCCCTTTCAACCCTTCATGCTTCATATAAACCCTACTGCTCTTGCCAATTTCAATTGACTTCAAAACCATCGCTTCAGCCTTTTTGTATCTGGGTGATACATTAATGAGGTTGAGCTGAACCACTGGAAGGTGAAGACCGTTGAATCCTAGACGCCAATCGCTAGATTCAGAGCATTGTGGATTTGATTCAAAAGAAGCCAGCATTTGGTGTCAAGGACATTGACCTCCATCTCACGCCTCGGTCAAATCCGATAAGTTTTACCTGTTTTGTTATATGTTTGTCTGTTTCATTCTTTCAATGTTCTTATATGGTACCTTACCCTTGCCTTCCTTCGAGGTGTAACTTCTTACTTTCCGCAACTGTTAAGTCAAGATTATTCAGGAACTTGACTCTGATCTTCTTCAGCGTTATCAGGACGTCGTTAATTGTTGAGCCTTTGCTTTGCTGATTCAATTATACAGTCAAAGCTATCTCCAGGTTGGATGTTACA
The DNA here is from genome assembly GCA_033065855.1 of Escallonia rubra. NCBI lineage: Eukaryota > Viridiplantae > Streptophyta > Magnoliopsida > Escalloniales > Escalloniaceae > Escallonia > Escallonia rubra. Next base: position 13,655 of record JAVXUO010001807.1, on the reverse strand, counting down.
CATTGCACTCTGTGTTAATTGTTCTCCCTCTTGCCTAGGCAAATTGATCATTTTGCCAGGCCATGTCAATCGATCATTTTTGCCAAACCTTTGCATGAAACCTAAACAGCAAGTCTGTGAGTGTAGCAACTTTTCTAGGCTCCTATTTGGCATGTATTTCAGAACCAAGGCTCTGAAGTCAAGGTTAGAGCAACTGGTAATGCCTTTGGTGAGATTTCGATGGCGAATGTTGTGGAGTAGCTCACACTCTGTATGAAAACTATTAAGAGCCTTTTAGGGGGACAGTTTGAATACCATTATTGCTACAACCATCTCATCTGGGAACACTCCTTTGTAAACGGATACAAAGCTCCCATTACCAATTAAATTGCTTTCCCTAAATCCATTGGTTGCTTCAAAAATTTCATGGTAGGTGGTTCTTCGATGTACTATAGACTGCATATCGATCTCAGTTGGAACTCTCTTACTTTTTCGGCATCTAATCAACACAAATACAAATGTCATGGCAAGCGTTATAGATGAAAGAACAACTGAAACACATATCTTTATAACTTTTAGCTAACGAAGGTGCACCATAAGGTGGTCCTTCTTTGAACTCCCTGCCTATCCTTTTCTTTATCAAGTAAATTAGGAGAGTGTTGCCTTCCTGCTGAGCGGTATGATTCGATCAGTCCGGACCGAGACTTTGTTTCTTTTTGGTATACACCATGACCTTACCCTTGTGAGATCTCTAGTTGCTGCCGTTGGGAACTCTTAACAATTTCTGACCGACGAGCCGAACAAGTACTGCATTGCTAGACACCAAGTTGAGTAGGACAGCATAAAGCTTCATTTGACGCAAAAGGTCCTCCACTTAAGCTGTTAAAAGATACATTGAAGCATCTAAGTAGTGATAAAGCCTCTAAAGACTTTGGAATAACAAGAGAGAGTTTGTCATGTGACAAATCCAAGGTAACGAAGCTTTTCAATGATTGGAACGATTCTGGAATATCTCCTTGTAATCTATTGTGTGCCAAAGAGAGAGAAAACAAATGTTGCAGTCCTCCAATAGTGGTTGTGATGTTGCCTGATACTTGATTAAACGACAGATCCACTAGCCTAGTGACCTTTTAGACTCACAATTTTAGGAAGATGACCACTCAATGAGATCCATGAGATCCTTGAGGTTCCACAGGTCGTCAGAGAAGTAATATTCCCCAAGCATGCTGGCATCTAACCAGAAATTCGGTTAGCACCTAAGTTTAGGCCACCCAAGTTGGGTAGATGACAAAGATCATTTGGGATGGCACCTGTTACTTGAGTATGACTAATATCTAACTCTTGAAGCTCTGCAAGCATGTCGTGGTGGTTAGGATAGATCCAGACAAGTCATTTGCACATAAATTGAAGTCCAACAAGCTACTTAAATTACCAATCTCGTAAGGGATGGTTCCCATTATTCCACTCTCAGCTGCGTACAACTGTTCCAGAGAGGTAGAGAGGTTTCCAATTGATACTGGAAGAAAGCCATTTAGAGATTATGCTCTAGACTGAATACTCTCAGCTTCCTACAACTGGTCAACGAAGTTAAGAAGCTCAGTTCAAGGGTTGATGAGTGGCTGACAAAATTGTTTCTTGAGGAACCAAGGAATTTCACGAGTCCTAAGTCGCCGAGTGATTGGGGGAATTGCACCCGTGAATTGGTTTCCAGCAAGGCCTAGGCAAATGAGTTTAGAAGCATTTGAGATAGAGTCCGGTATAATGCCGGTGAAGTTATTTCTAGCCTGAAAAGGGCCTTCTAGGTACGGTGGTCTGTCCTGTATAAACGGGAATTTGAGATTTTTCCAGCAAGAAAAGGCCTAGGCGAGTGAGTTTAGAAGCTTTTGAGATAGCGCCTGTCCTGTATACACGGGAATTTTTCCCAAAAGGTGATTGCATGTAGCTCAAAGGAATCGTAGAGTTAAAGATGTTACCAATACATCTTTTGAAGGGTGCCACTCAAACTATTGATACCTAGTTAAAGATGTTACCAGTCCTAAACAAGTTGAAACGAAATGAATGACTAGACTGCTTTGTTGGTTCTCCCGAGAGTCGTCACTCAGAAGAAACTAATCCACCTCTTCTTGTCACTAATTCTATCTTACTTTCTTCCTTTTTTTATCGCAAAGATTTTCAATCAAAATCAACAACCAATATTAAAACCATGTTATAATCGTTCTACCTATGCTTATGATAAGATATGATAAAATTAAAGATTTACCATATTTAATCATGATGTTATTGGAAATTTACCACCAAATGGGAGAAAGCAGTTCCTGGATAACATAGAGAAGGAGCATATTCCTCAGTTTGGAGGAGACAACAGTAAGTAACAGAAAAGGAATGAAATTTGTGATAGAGCTCCCAGAGTTTATTCATTCCACCTTTAAACTAATTCTGTTCCTCTTTGCCAAGACAATAATAAGAGGGAAATAGAATGATGACTTTTTGAAAAAGGAAAAGTACACTTGGGAAGATTGCCTGATTGCCCAAATTGGAAAATGATAATTTCCTTGCTTGCCTTGGCACCGCCTCACAATCTTTTAGAATTGTTTGATGACCTGAACAAATAACATGATCTATTTTTTCTTGATTTTTCTTTGTTTGCCTGGAAGCCTGCCATATCTAACCCTGCAGTGAAACAACATCATCAATGTAACAACATCATCAATGTACTAAGCCTGCCATACCAACTGCTCCCAGATTTATTTGCTCTCTTCACATTTACCAGGAAAAAGGGGAAAAAAGAACAGAAGCAGTTACAAGAGATCCCAAAATCAATGGTCCTGGTTACTTTTTTGTTTATCAATTTTGCAAAGCACTGTGGAAGGCAGGTTAAAGTTGTTGTACTGGCACTGCAAAGAAGTGTATCTGGGCAATCTGATATAGGGCTAAATTAATGCTCGTCGGCGAACGGTTAAAAGTAACTCGATGTTGACAGGCTTGCAAAAAGAGCAGGTATGTGTTGCCAAACCCTCCCGAGGTGTTTTTGACTAGTGCCTAAAGCTCATATTTCACACAAACATATACACAGAAAGCACCTACCGAACATTTGGCTTTTAAACCACTAGTCCAGATTTGAACAAAATGACAAGTCATTTCATACTCCATTCTTGTGTTGAACATTTCAGCATAATCATCGAACTCTGTAAAAAGTTACATGAGAAACATAACGGGATAACGGCAACGCTATACGAAACATTATTCAAGAAACTTGTTGCTAATCTTCGTGAGTGTCGTCATAACATTATCTATGCTGACCCTTTCCTCAGCAGGTTCCTTGGTACATTCCAGAGCTAACTCCATGATGGATGTTAAACACCGCACATCTTTGGTTAAATGTTCTTCTCCTTGCCTTAGCAAATCCATATCTACAACTTTAATTACTTCATTAGGAAGTGACTCCTTCACCCAAAGCCTTAGAGTCATCCCTCTACCAAAAATTTCATCGGTGGGCTTCGTCCTAGTAAATGTTTCCATGAGCATAATTCCATAGCTGTAGACATCACTACTTGTTGAGACCAAACCTCCCAATCCATATTCTACATCAAACATATAATCAGCTGCAGAATAAATAATACAATCTGGGAAACGAAAATTATGTTTAGCATTTTCTTTTTGAATGTTATGTGCATTACCTGGTGCAATATATCCAATTGTGCCAAGTGTCTCAGTGTGTGCCCTATAGCTTCTCTCACGTAGGAGCTTTGCAATGCCAAAGTCAGTTACATGGCCAACCAGATCTTCATTGAGCAGCACATTGCTAGGCTTCAAATCACAATGAACCACAGGTGGCTCATAACCGTGATGGAGATAGTCTATTGCACATGCGACATCAATCATTATGTCCAACCTTTGCTTGATGTCTAAACAATGATCGTAAGAGTATAACAAGTCTTCAAGGCTCCCATTTGGCATGTATTCCAGAACCAAGGCTTTAAATTCAAGGTTAGAGCAACTGGTAATAACTTTCGTGAGGTTTCGGTGTCGCATATTGCGAAGTACCTCACACTCTGTCTCGAAACTTCGGAGAGCTTTTTTAAGTGCAATTTGAATACCTTTATGGCCATAACCATCCCTCCACACAAGACTCCTTTGTAAATTGATCCAAAACTTCCACTACCAATTAAATTGCTTTCCGCAAAACCGTTTGTCGCTTCAAACATTTCGTGATAAGTGATTCTTTGATGTACTAAAGGCTGCATATCTTTTTTGGTTGGAAGTTTTTTACCCTTTCGGCATCTTATCAACACAAAAAAAACTACCATGACTAGTATTGTCAATGAAATAGCAGATAGAACGGATATGATTACAACTGTTTTAGTTGTCCTTGACCAATAAGCTGCATTGCATTGTGGGACACCAAATTGAGTAAGACCGCACAAAGCTTCATTTGACGCAAACGATTGGCTTGTGAAGTTCTCAAAAGGTCCTCCACTTGGAATTTCTCCACTTAACTTGTTAAAAGATATATTGAAATATCTAAGTTGTGATAGTGCCTCTAAAGACTTTGGAATAACACCAGAGAGGTTGTTATGAGATAAATCCAAGGTCACCAAGCTTATCAATGACTTGAACGTCTCTGGAATATATCCTTGTAAAGTATTATGAGCCAGAGATAGCTCAACCAAATTTTGTAGACCCCCAATAGTGGGACTGATGTTGCCTGAGAATTGATTAACTGATAGATTTATTATTAGAGCGACCGTTAAACTACCAAGTCCAGAGGGAAGATCGCCACTTAAGGAATTTGAGGACACGTCGAAATTCAAGAGATCCTTGAGGTTCCATAGGGTTTCCGGTATGCTGGAGGATAACTTGTTACCACCCAGGTAAAGGTATCTTAGAGAAGAAACATTCCCTAAACATGCTGGCACAGGACCAAAGAACTGGTTTCCTTCTATAGAAAGGGTACCCAAGTTGAGAAGAGGACAAAACTCAGTAGGAATGGATCCTTGTATGTAATTATCACCAAGAAACAACCCTTGAAGCTTCTGCAGACGTGCGATGGTTGTCGGAATTGATCCAGTCAAGTCATTCACAGATAAACTTAAAACGAACAAGCTACTTAAATTACCAACCTCATGAGGGATGGTTCCCATAATTCCATTCCCGCTTACGTACAACTTTTCAAGAGAAGTAGAGAGATTCCCAATTGAAGCGGGAATGGTGCCGTTTAGAAGATTATCGTCAAGCCACAATACTCCCAGGTTCCTACAACGGGTCAAAGAAGTTAAGAAGCTCAGTTCAAGAGTTGATGAGTGGCTGACAAAATTGTTGCTTCCCAGACCAAGGAATTCCAGGAGTCCTAAGTCGCCGAGTGATTGGGGAATTGCACCCGTTAATTGGTTTGCCCTAAGGCTGAGGAAAGTGAGTCGAGAAGCATTGGAGATAGAGTCGGGTATAGTGCCGGTGAAGTTATTTCCGGCAAGGTAAAGGCCTTCAAGGTTGGGTAGTGTCTGGCCTATATAAACGGGAATTGCTCCTGAAAGGTGATTGCCTGCAGCTCCAAGCGTTCGTAGAGTTGATACATTGAAAACAGATTCCGGAAGGGAGCCACTCAATTGATTATAAGATAGCATCAGAAACTCTAAGTGTAAGAGGTTACCAATTTCTTGTGGTATTGTACCTGCAAATGTTAAGCTCGTCAAAAAAAAATTCTAACCCAAAACGCTTCTATATGGAATCTACCAAACAAGCCTAAGTACAATGACCAATCATTCAGAAGAGACAACCCAACCATTCTAATTAAGAAACACTTAAGTTATGTGAGTCCTCTTGAATTTTTGTTCAACATTTCTTTTTCTGTACCCTTGTATATGGTTGTGAGCAAATAAATGTTCAAAATCAATCAGTTTTCGTAGCATTTTACAGTTTGCAGCAGATAATGTGTCAGTGACTTCAATTCTTAGTAAAACTATGTGTTTAAATGTCATATCCCAGTTCAGTTTGTCCACTCAAGTGAAAATCAAGGACCAACCATGGAGTGCACAAACACAGTGGCAAATCAGTAACTACAAAATAGTACTCTTCGCATCCCAAAAAGAGTGATCATGTTTTTTTTTGAACTGTCCCAAAAAAATTGATCATTTTTACAAAAAACTTTACTTTTACCCTTCTGTTGGCGATGAAAGTGCTCCGACATTTATGGTTTTCTTATGCTAGGACAAACACATGAACGCCGTCTCTCTCTCTCCCCCTCCCTCCGTCCCTCCCTCCTCCCTTTTCTGGCAGACCACTGAGATGGTGGGACCATGACAATCCCTTCTCTAAAAGTGAGTTTTAAAAGTGAGTGGAATTACTTTCTAACTCATCTTACACTCACGAATATAAATGGCATTATTCTTACAAAATTAATTAGATTTAAAAAATAAGGACCCCATCCAAATTTGATCATTTTTGTGTTCTAAATCTCATAAGTTGTTTATACTTGAATCATAACATCTTTTTTTCTTCTAAATTTTATATGTTATTTTTATTTTTAGATATAAAATTTTTTAATATTCATATTGAAAATGGTTTTAAACATACAATAGTCAAAATTAAGTCCTAATAAGTTGTTGTATTGAATAGGTAACTTTCAGAATGTTTAGAATTAGTCTTCATTATACAAGGGTTATACGAAAATCAACTTATCAACAAATAAGGACTCAATCCAAGTATATATTGGAGACCTTACGCGATATTTTTCACTGAATATAGAGTGTTTAGAATTTTATTTCATATTGAAAATATAGTTTGCAGGGGCGGACCTCCCACCTGAACAAGGGGGGCCATGGCACCCCCTCCCCCCTCAACTTTTAGGAACCCCCTTATTAATTTTTTTTTAACTTATTAGTTAATCGAAAAACATACGAAAATGTCATTATATTATAAGATTAATTAATTTGAGTATACTTTTGTTGTATTTTTTATTTTTTGTGCCACCGACCGTCATATATTTGTCTTTCTCATTCTCTTACTCTATCTTTATTCTTCCAGATTCCAAATTCTAAAAATTTATATTACAAAATAAAAAAAAAGTACATCAAAATAAAAAAAAAATTAGTTAAATTTTTTATTGTACGTTAACTTATATGGTTACTATTGTACTCATACAATTGATAATCACATTAATAATACATTTATGCATTAAGAGTTCAGCTTCTTTCATGTAAGATAAGTAATTTATTGTTACTAATCTTACCAAGTTAAATAATTCACTATGGATACTAAATTTACTATAGAATTAGTAGTTAAATTGATGTGGGTGAGCAATCTATTTTGCTCTTAACTTATTTAATATGAAGACTAATTATAATATGTTTTTGATTTTTTTTTTATGTGAACTTGAACCTTCTAAATATTTTTATGTTAGCCATCAATATTTTTTATGACTTTTTGGCCCTCCGCGATTAGATTTTCTGGTTCCGCCCCTGATAGTTTGATGATGTATCATGCAAAAAAAACCAAAATATTCCTGCAAAAAGGTTATCGTTGAATTTTACCTCACTCTTTGCTTTTGCTTGTTATATACTCTCTCCATCCCTAAATTTATTGATCACTTCTTGCGCAAACTTCAAGAAGGTTGGTAATGTTGGATTGCCTTTCCGTTCTATCCTCATTTAAATATGCTTGTTACTAGGCCCTGTTTGACAACACTTTATTTTTTTGGTTTTCAGTTTCCCAAAAAAAAATAAAATTAAAGAGCAGCTTAATTTTTTTTCTTTTTACAAAAATAAGTGGGTGTTTGATAACCCTGTTTTTATTTTGTGGTGTTTGATAACCCAGTTTTATTTTGAGTTTTTTTTTGTGGTGGTTTGCGGTGGCGGTGGTGGCCGGCGGCCGGTGGTAGTCGCTGGAGGTGGTCGCCGACGGTGGGAGGGTGGTGGTGGTAGTCTCAGAAAAAAAAAACCAAAACTGAAAAAAAAAAACTCATTTTTGGAATTTTTTTTTCTTCTTCAGTTTAAAAACTGGTTTTTTAAACTGAAGAAGAAAAAAAAACTCTACTTTTTTTGTCTAATTTAAAAAACTGAAGAAAAAAAATGTGTCAAACAGGGCCTAACTTATTAGGACTTTAATCGGAAGAAGATAAACTTCATTGGAAGAAAATATGAACCAAATTTGTTTATTGTGACCTTATTTTACTATTAATTCCACTTTAAGCATTTTTAAGTTCTACATTAGCATTACACTTATATATTAGGACCCTAATTTAATTATTATACCTGTAAAAGCGCTCTATAATACGAAAAGAAAACACTATACATATAGAAAAAACAACTATGGATAAAACATAACTTAAAAACGATAAGTAGCTATATTATGGTTAAGCTAGATTCTAACTCGATTGATAGCCTTGGTATATTTGAAGATGAATCTAACACAGTAAACATGTTGGTTAAAAATTTTGATTATATTTTGGTTAATGATTTGCTTATTTTAAGGTTTTGCGTTGTCCACGAAGATTAAATATAAAGATATCATAGTTTACAAATTCAATATGAGATATATAAAAATGATAAAGTAGAATTATAACCTTATGATATTCAAAAACAAAGGTAGAGGATGTTTATTTTCACACCATAGTTTGTCACGTTACGATTTACCAAAAAAATAAGTTGCGGGTAAGCATTTAAGGTGCAAAATAGGCGCTCCCATAAATCTAAAATAAGTAAATGTATATATATGTTATATATGGTGGACACAGCAAGACAAATTCAACTAATTTTATTTTGGAAAAACTGTAAACATATCTTTTTCTATTATGTTCTAATTATGTGTATTTAAACTTTAGGGCATTCTAAATTCTATCTTAGCAATATACCAACATATTATGACATTATTTGACTTGTATACTCTTAAAAACACACTCTGAAATGAAAAGAAAAAAAGCTAGATATCTAGAAATAGAATTCCGTAAAAAATTTCAAAAAGCTAGTAGTGAGCATGTTTATTGTGTATTTGTGAAATCCTGGTTGAATTATGTTCAACAATTTCTTACTACGAAGGTTAAAGCTATCTTATTCAGTCATGTCGGCTAAACTTTTTAAGCATTGTATGATTGCCTCGTGCGACAAAATATCGATCTTGCTATTTAATCTATATACTTTTGCTGATGATTTTATGTGCTTGTAAAAGCGCTATCTTATTGTTATTTACTTAGTCATTTGGTTAACTTTTAGAGGAAATGACAAATGCCCCCCCCCCCCCCTTCCCCCTAATTTATCAAATACGGCCGTAAAATTAAAAAAATACCTTAACTTTCTCACAAAAATTCCAAACTTCTCTTGTAAAAAGTAAAATAAAACCCTCGAAATTCTAGGTTAGTTACAGCGCCCTCTGTCCCCATGCCCCCTGTCGTCGCCAATTAAACCACTACCCCATCCCTCCTCTAACCCTCGATGTCGCCTGAATCGACTGCGGTTGGCCCATCACCTCCTCTTCCACCGCACTTGTCGCCATCAATCAACCATCGCCCACTCTTCTACCCCTCACCACCCTACCCCAGCTATCAATGACTGAGCACCCTCTCAAGCTGGGATCTGGATCACCTGTTGTGGCTAGGGTTACAGCAGGCATGCTGTAGCCCCAGTCACAGCCGTCCGATCGAGTTAGGTGGGAAGAGACAGCCCAGATTAAGCCACGTCATCCAGCCAGCCATTTACTCTTCCCTATTACATCTCTGCTGACCCAACCTTCTCACGCCAAACCCATCGTCTCTCTCTCTCTCTCTACAGCAGCGATGACACCTCCAAATCCGGCGACGGCGATCCATGGGTACTTTAATCAAGCACTTCATGACAACTTCCTCTCTCTGCATGTGCTAAATCGATCCGTGGGCTCCAAACTATAGCCTGACGGCACGTTCCGGCGACAGTACCTCCATCTTATGGCGGCGACACCTCCACCTTACTGCTACAACACCTCTACGGTTAGTCATGGGTCCAAGATTGTGCTCATGGCTTCTCAAGGTCTACACCAAGGGGACGTATAAAGTTGAGTCAAAATTGAACTGCAATCACTAATAAATAAGTATCACCTCATGAGTTAAAGTGGTTAGGATCACATATGTCAGTTTAAATAATCAAATTGTTCGAAGTTCTACGAACACAAGTGCTTAATCATTCCTATGTTGTTGATGATTGATTTTTAAAAGTCAAAAAGTTCTTGCCAGATTTAATAGATGTGCCGTCACGGTATCGTCGTCGGAGGTGGATCGTCGTCGTCACCGGAAGGTGGAGGTTGGAGGTAGTCGTCGTCGGCAGACGGAGAGAGAGACGCTTGGTTTGGCATAAGAAGGTTGGGTCGGTAGAGCGGTAATGGGGAAGAGTAAATGGCTGGATGACGTGGCTTAATCTGGGTGGCCTCTTCCTAATTGACTCGATCGGACGGCTGTGACTGGCGCTACAGCATGCCTGCTGTAACCCTAGCCACAGCAGGTGATCCGGATCCCTCAAGCTGCCATCACAATGAACCATCACCCCCGTCCCATTCAAGCCCACATCCACAAACATCAACCTTTTGCACAAAAAAACCTTGATCTCTATATTGATGGTGATGGACGATGTCTTCGTGGAGTTGCATGTAGGTGGGTAGGTGTTTGTGGGTCGCATTCCTAGTGGCAGTGGTAACCACTAGGCTAGGCTCATGGCGGCTGCATATGTGGTTCTTAAGGTGGCAGGTGGATTGGATGTTTTAGCCTGTTGATGGTGATAGGTGATGGCTTGGTGGTGTACATGCAGGTGGATAGGTGGTTGGATGGGGGTTGGAGATTGGTGGTTGGTGGTGGTATGGGTGGATTTTGTGGTGACAACTCAAGTATTGTGGGTATGATGGCAATTGCAGTGGTGGTTCTTGCGTTAGGGTGGTTGTGTGTGTGGAGGTGCTTGAGTTGGTAATAAAGAATTAAAGAAACGAAGATAAAGCAATTAGAGATAGGAGGGACATTCGTGTCTTTTTACAGGCCAATTTTGTCCGAATATGACTAATTGTCCTCAATTGCACCAAAGTGATAGATAAAGAGGGTGAATTGTCAAAGTTAATACCCAAAGGAGTCGACCCACAAACCCCAAATACTTGACGGATGAAAGAAAGGTTTGGGTGGGTGGGGGGGGGGGATGGGGTGGTATATTAGCATGCCATAGGAATGTGCAAATTACTTTGTTCTTCTATACAGTTGCCAAATCAAAATGAACTACATGCTCAAGGACATCGCCTATTGGTATTTCACCACAAGGTTTAATTTATTCTTTTAATAGGAAGTTCACTCATTTAAAAATAAACGTGACTTTCTTTGATGAAATAACCATTGCAAAATAGATTATGTAATAGGGTTTATTTTGCAGTTCAAATTTTTTTAAGTAGATGAGTATTAATAAGGCCGTCTTAGCGCGGGTTTCAAGCCTAGTCAATGAGCAGTAGGTGCAAAAGGGAACTAATATGTGGTGGAAGTTGAAGTGAGCCATATGTTTGACAATGGGGGGCTTATTTCGGCTTCTCATGATATGGATACTAATAAGGGGAAAGTAGGGAATGACCCCCTCTACTTTACACGTTGTGCGTTTTCCCCCCTCCACTTCAAACTTAAGCACTAAACCCCCCACAGTTTAAGAAAATGGGCACAATTGACGGAAATCATCCAACTTAGCTGCATTTTTTGGAGGGAAAGCATTGGCGCCCTAAAGGTATTTTTTTAAGACCAAAATGCCTTTATACTCTCTTTATAACACAAAACTTCATCCTTTACCCTCATTTCTTCCACTACCAAACCCATTTGCAGCCTCCTTTCTTCCTCTTCCAACATCCCAACTACATTTTGGTTCTCTACCCACATCTCCATGTTTTTTAACTAATAAAGATATATTTTTGATATAAAGATTCATTGGCAAAAATTACGTAGAAATTATACTCATCCCCCCCCCTCTCTGCCCCTTCAAAAGGAGGGAAAAAAAAACTTCACCAAGAAGCAGCCTGAAATTCTACAAAGGCCTCATTGGAGCCACTATACCGGTATAATCCTTCGCCCAAGCTTAATTAACGGCTATACACAGCATCATAGGCTCTCAAATACACCCGAACAAATAAGAAGGAATTAGTCCACAAATCATTTCGTGGCTTTGCTTCTTGTACAATAACCAGCTCCTCGTAAACAGTTGCTGCCCTTTGGCATCCCCAAATACAGCAGTCCCCCACTTCCTTTTTACACCTTTGCACACACACAAAAGCACCACAAAACACCTCACACGGCTGCTGCCCTTTGGCAGCCCATTACAGTAGTCTTTCACCTTCCTTTCACACCTTTGCATACATGCAAAAACACTACAAAAGCTTCACAAAGCTGCTGCCCTTTGACAGCTCTATTACAGCCCTTCCCATCCCCCTTTTCTTTCCACACTTCAGGGGTCCTTAACGCGCCATTACACAAGCCACAATACCATGCCAACAGTCCCTTACCTGGCAGTCCTCACGGTACCCCTTTCTTCCCTCATTTCCACCTTGCGCGCACACCAAATTACAGCAGCAGTAGCAGCCCCTTTTCTTGTTGTTTTCCCCCTTCTTTTGCACCCCTTTCATGCATACAAACACCCTTACGCACTGCCGAAATAGCCTTCAGATGTCTGTCCTCGGCAGTCCTCTTTTTCACATGCCGTTACCGCACTTCGCCAACAACACAGCCCTATCACGCACAGGGGCCATTTGCTGCTTCTCATCCCCTTCTCATTCACACGGTTTAGCAGATCCGTAAGATTTCCAAGTTGTTCCACTCTTCGTTCAGTAGATCGGCGACGCGACGCATATGGGGATTAACAGAGAAGATTACACTGGTTTGGGCATGCTTCCTGAAATTTTTTGAGAGAGAAAGATGAAATGGGTTTGGGCATAGAGAGATTGCACGGGTTTCCCAATAAATTGAAGGTTATATGGAAGGATAAAAAGGACATTTTATAAAGATCTGTTACGGTCAATTAACTATGCCCATTTTCTTAAACTGTGGGGGGGGTTTAGTGCTTAAGTTTGAAATGGAGGGGGGCAAAATGCACAACGTGTAAAGTAGAGGGGGTCATTCCCTACTTTCCCCTACTAATAACTTACAAATGCATTATATTTTCTTAATACGTGATCCTTTGATCCAAGTAGAGGAAACAATGGACACCACACGTTCCTGTCAACTGGTTATAAGAAAGATGTAGTTGCTTAAGCATAGTTAAGTTCCTAATGTCTCTTGCTATCGGCCCATTGAAGTAGTTGGATGACAAACCCAACACTTGAATTTGTTCCATACTTGATATATTGTATAGGAAACTCGAGATAGTGTCTGTAAATAAACTCATAACATAGAGTTCATATGATTTTCAAACCTGTAAAGAAACTACATAGAGAAGTTCAAACCATATTTGGATTTAGCTGGTGAGGCACGAACAAGGAAAACACCATTAATATCACGTTCCTTCTTCGTGCCTTCTGTAGAGTTTGTGGGGATCCCACTGTTTTGCACTATGCTTGACTGGCATAATAATTAGTGGTTATGAATTACTTTAATTCACAAAGATTCCTTGCCCCAATACTATGAAAGACTTCAGACCTATAGCCTGTTGCAATGTAATCTACAAATGCATCTCTAAAATCCTATGCAAAAGGATCCAAGCAGTATTGCC